>CAIGRP010080448.1:0-14801 GCA_903798385.1 Fraxinus cuspidata | reverse complement strand
TTATCCACTACTGAATCTGAATATAATACTGCTACTGAAGCTTTTAAAGAATCTTTGTGGTTTAAAGGTGTATTAAATGAACTTGGGGTTTTTTATGACAATGTGGCAATATATTCTGATAGTCAATCTGTTATTCACTTGTGCAAAAATCATGTCTTTCATGAACGTACTAAACATATATATGTTAAACTGCATTTCATTAGAGATATGGTTTCTCAAAAACTTGTAAAACTTGAGAAAGTCCTTTCATAATATAATCCTGCAAACATGGAGGTGCTCCATTGGTAAAGTTTAGAAGCTGCCTTGATCTTCTAAACATCGGAACAAGCTTGTAAGTCTCTTTCCTTACGCTATTTATTATCTTATCTGGCTTACAGGTTGATTTGGCATCAACGTGGACATTGTTAGGTATTTTAGTGATGCCTAAATAACCCTTAGGAAATGATGAAAAATCGTGGCCCGTTTGTCTTCATAGGCTAAGCCCGGGATTATATTAATAAATCCACACCACAATTGATGTAGCCCAATCCTGTTGGGTATTTAGAGGAAATCGGCCCATTGGGCTATGTGCTCAATACCCAATTTTAGAGATAATTTGAAAATGGATTTTTATCTCTTTTCTCACATGAAAGTTAGATGGTTGCAATATCCTTATCCTAAATAACCATTTCAGTTTCTTGAACTCTATCTTAGCGAGAAAAATCTAGAAATTCGTTTGTCCTTTTTGCCTATAAATTGGAGTCTCTTGGTTTCATTTTATGAACACCAAAAATCGGCCAGTTTCTTCCTCCTCTTCTTGTGCCTTTGTGTGCCATTTCTTTGCCTCTTCTTCCTGCCTTTATGTAACGTTTTCTCTGCATCCAAAGTTCTCAAATTTGGTATTGCATTTGTAGTGTTGGATTGAATTTTTCTGAGTCTAAATTAAAAAGGGGGAATTCATTTTAAATCTAGTTTCTTCTTCAATTTTTTGATTTCCTTTTAATGTTTCATAACTCACCTCTTTGATTTGTTCAATTGTAGGATGAATTAGGATCAACAGAATTGGAGGAAGAGAGCGAAGAACGAGAATGAGAATAGTGTCTGCATCGAGGTGAACAAGGATTGGAGAACTCCCGAAACGGGAAGTATTTCTGGAAGAAAGAACGGTAATGTGGCGAAAATGAGGAGTGCGATTAATGGCAAAATAGTTGGTAGGTGCAACAATCAAGATTCTTTGGAGAAAAATGAGAGGGGGAAACGAGAGAAGAATAAGAATGAGAATAATGCCTGTATCAAAATGGATGAGGATCAACAAATTCTTGAGACGGGATCTGTTGGTGAAAAGATAGTGGTGAAGATGTTGAGAAGGGGATGAAGAGCAAGGAATTGGGAAGAGATGATAACGATGGTTATACAAAGAAGAGGGGGCATAAAAAAAAAAAATGGTAAAGAGATTGGAAAGTGCAGCGAGGATAGAAAAGAGAACGATATGGAGAAGGCCGAAAGGATGAAAAGGAGAAGAGAGAAACAACAGAGAAAGGGCGAGGATTATATAGTGAATGATATGGAGAAGGTTGAAACGAAGAAAAGAAAAGGAGATAAAAAGTAGAGCAAGGGTGATGATATTACTGAAACTTCTGTAGATGCTTAAACGGGCAATGATTCCACAACAAGTATGATATGGGATAGTGAGAAGAAAAGTAAAAGAATGGTTGACTGGTTCGTCGAGGTACAAGACGGGGATTTTGCTGAGAAAGTTGATTAGATAAAGAAACAGCAGAAGAAGTTAAGGAAGAATGAAACTGAAATGGGTTACTTTTCTACTGTGCAGCAATTTGTCGACAGAAGATTTTGTAGATACAAAGGAAAAATTCAATCAACTATGGAGAATGCTGTGGAGAAGTATGAAATGAAGAAAAAGAAGAGGAAGAAAAGGAGAGAGAAGCCTGAGGATAATCTATCTGCCACTCAGCGAGATAGATACTGGCCGTAATTTTCGTTTTGACTATGGATCAGAATCATGAGGAAGAAAATGACAATGAAGGAAAGAAGAAAAAGAATAAATTATAGGAAATGGTTCAAATGATCCTAAACCAAGAAAAAGTAAAAATAAAGTGAGATTTTCTGGTCATGTTGAGGTTTTTCCTGCATCAGATGATTCAAATTCTGGGGAGGTAGACAATAAGGGAGAGAAGCTGGTACAGGGTAAGTGGTTTACACAAGAAGACGACGAAATTGTGAAGAAGGCTGTCTATAAGTACATAGAGGATCATGACTTGGGTGAAGAAGGTTTGTACGTAATTTTCAATCCTAGAAAGTACCCTGAATTGAAAAACTGTTGGAAGGAGATGGGGAATGCGATACCATATAGACCATATAGATCTATCTATTTTCGCGCTAAAAAAATTATGTCAAAGTGCTGAGGAACGCAGATGGACTCGAAGAGTATGAAATGGTTCTGAAGTCCCAGGAGGAGCATGGGAACCAGTGGAAGGCATTGGCAGATGAACTTGGGAAACATAGAAGGCATGTAAGAAATGCTTGACTAACAATAAAATTACCCAACTTGAAGGAAGGAAGGTGGTCTCAGGAGGAGTACCAGGGTTTATTTGATCTAGTAAATGCTGATCTGCAACAGAGAATCAGAGAAAGATCAAGGCACGGCATGTTACAGGATAATATTTGTTGGACGGCAATTAGTGAGAAACTGGCCACTCGAACTCAACCCAAGTGCTGTATTAAATGGTATAGTCAGCTAACATCACCTATGGTTGCTGAAGGTGTGTGGGCTGATGCTGATGACTATCGCCCAATTGGTGCTCTTTTTAGCTTAGATGCAAGTTGCATAGAAGATGCGGATTGGGATTAACCTTCTTGATCACAGGTCTGGAGATGTGTGTCGGAAGCGATGGAACCAAATGGTTCTTCACAAAGTTCACCACGGGAGCAAGTCATTTGCTGAACAAGTTGAAGTATTGGCACATCGATATTGTCCATATCTACTTAAAGCAAGAGAAGCTTGGGACAGTAAGCCAAGGGTTCCATGATGTGGCCATTTTATAGCCGACCCTGTTTTTTTTTTTTTTTATTGTACGAGGCAATTTTCCACCAAGAATATTGTATCAAATTTCACGCAACAAGGGAATTATGGCTGATGGGTAATTGTTCTTTTCACAAGTTCCACTTGCATTTCCTTCCAGATAGACGATGAAGCTTTTCTCTATAGCTCTTTGTCAACTTTCTGCGATAGGGCCTTGGCCGGTTTAATAAAAGAATTAAAAGCTACAAGAAAATTGAAAGTTATTAGTGTATGTTTGATTTAGGTGATTTTCCATGGAAAATGAAAAATAAATTTCATTTCCATACAATAGACATGTTAGATTGGCCAACAATTCTTGGCAATTGAAATTCCGCATTTCACTTCACACGTGCACAATTCTTGGAATTTGAGGAATTCATTTTCCCATTGTTTTGGTGGGAAATGGTTTTCTAGCTTTTTTTTTTTTTTTTAACATTTTTCAGCCTGAAAAATTATACAAATCAAACACAATTAATTACAATTCCCAGTAAATGAATTCTACGCAATTCAATTTCCTATAATTCATATTTTTCTACCCAAATTCCACATTTGCAATTAAACGGGCCATTAATGTCTTCCGATTCCCAACCAACTACTCTTTCTAAATAATCTAATATTTTGTATTAGAAGAAAACTTTTATCTATAAATACTTATTTTTCATATAACTTTAATTGAAATTCAATTATGAATTAATATAAATCGCATTATATTCTAGAAAAGAAAATGAAAAATAATAGACAGGCACCACGGCTGCAGATTTTATGGGTCCATGGACGGGTCCGTCCAGCCTAGGAGCCAGGCCAACTCGCAACCCATATTGTGCCTAAACCAGGCCTATTTCAGGCGAGCCGGTCAGACTACGCCACCCATTTTGACACCATGTAGGGGCTTAACGAGGTACAAAATTCGTGATATAACAACACTCACATTTCGATCATATCACATAATGGACAAACATTTCACACTTCCAAACTCACTTGTTCTGTCTTTATGATTTCTGCAAGGAAACTCAACAATTAACGCTTTAAAAGCTAAAATATGAAAGTTGCATTATACCTTCTCTGTGAAAGGCCATCCCATTGCTGTCATTAAAATAGAGAACTAACACTATAATTAAATTGACTATTAGGCACTAGTTGGAAAATTTATCTCAATACAGAGCGTATCAAGGCAATCAAAGTTCATATTTCACACGAAAAAAATAAAAAATAAAACCTTTTTAGATTCTACTTTCTTCCACTCCTATGTTTCAACTACATTTTTTGAGCTTCTTTTGTCTTCCTTCTTAGTGTTTGCCACTGGTGTCCATATAAAAGCTCAAAGTTGAAAAATCAAAAATTTTGACACCGTTGGGGAGGTTATTAGAAGAAATACGCCTTTTACCTGGCAGTCACAAAAGTAACAATGGCCAAGGTGAGAGATGCTTCTTACAAGAATTTCTTCAATGAACTCATGATTCTTCATTGCCTGTAGTTTCATGAAGCAGTAGCAGTTAGCAACTCGATTCCTAGAAACCGAAGAAATATAAATGGAGGAAATTGTGAAGTTACCAGATGCACTGTTCATGACTGGGTTTTGTTGCACCTTTCTTGCCATTCGTTTTGTAGCCTCAGCTGTAATTTTGTCGACCCAAAGTAAAAAAATTCAATCAACACAAAAAATAGACAGAACAGTTTAAAACCGCATGAAGCTTAATTTTGTCCATATTACCCCAGCCCTAATTGGAGGTGGCTTTTTAGGATTTCTATGTTGATTTCAAACTCATCTCCATCGCTTCATTCGATATTTTACCTTTGAATTTCCTTTTCTTGTTTGTTCTTCTCCTCTTCCTCTCCATCTTTGTTAGCTCTGTTTCTTCTTTAACATCAGGAAACGGTCGTTTGTGAAGGAGTGGAGCAAGCATAGCTGCATCAGAGACTGCTAAAGGTGCAATCTACTAAAGAAATTATGTTAACTAACTAATATAAAATAATTTACTTGTTTAATGCAAGTACTTGAAAAATTCCATAGACTATTTACCTCTTCCATAGCCAGCGCAGGAACATTTGCTTGTATAGACATGTCCTCAATAACCTTTTCAAGTTGATTAAATAAAAATAAAATTCAAAACCTGCTTCAGAAGTTGATAAAATTCTGGTAAAAGATTGGGCCATATTACGATTAGAAAGAAGTGTACCGGTTTCGGAGTGAAGTGGAAATGAGATAAAGCATCCAATTTTAAGCACAGTTTCTTAAATAACAAACTTGCCTGAAAAGGAGAACACAAGAGTGTGTGACTCACTAATCAGTAAAAATGTTGACAAAATTACCTAATAATCACGAAAACAATTAAGAAAAAAATATTATTTTTAGTCGCAACAGAAAACAGAAACAACGAATACAAGCTTCTCGAGTTACTATATCATTATTGCATATAATACAAAATGGTAAATAACACAAGAAAAGTGTAACTAACGCACTTCTTTCTTTTGCTCATCTTTGAAAGACATTGCTGTGGAAACTAGGCCACTCTTCTGAACGTATTCATCCTGCATAAACATAGGGGAAAAAATTCCATATAATTGTGATGAAAATATAGATAAAAAGAAAAAGCTCACATTGTCAAAAAAGTTCATATAATATTACAATATGAATGTATACATCACAGCAATGAAAAATAAACCCAAAACTACTCGCTGAAAAGATACTAACCTCATAAAGTGCAGCAAGGCCCTTTTCATTCTTATTCTCATCCTGTGCATTTGAAGTTGATGGAATTAGGGGAAAAATCAACTCCAAGGAGAAAGAAGATTTAGAGAAAATGAAAAACATACCAATCCGATTTTTTCTCTTGGAGATTTGGCTGGAAAAGTAGGGGGCTTCTGGACATCATCAAAACGCCCCTATATATGGTACCACCATAGATAATGATGATTAAGTGAGAAACAATTATAAGAAATAACAATTAAAAAGGCATAACTCTTAGAACTACACTACAAGGAAAAAGAAGTGATTTTTCTCTTCTGCTATTAGTCTTCATCTTCCTTTTTCAACTACCTTTTCTTGTACTGCACAACATAGGGTGAGCTTAGATAATTTCCTACAACTGCACCACACCCAACCCCTAAAAAGGATAAAATTTCCCCTCCAGCCCCCCTTGAACCAAAATCCTTTAGCATGTGAATTTTGTGGTGGAGCAAAGACGGAGAGGAAAAACACACTTTTTCTTAGTGATTGTTTGGCATTTCTATTTTCTCAATCATACAGATTGATAAACCATAAGAACATGCAATAAATCTTTATTAGTAGAGCTAATTCTAGTGGAGAAGGGAAAAATAACTTATTCATCCATACATAACCAAACAACAAAATTCCAAATCATGGATGGATATCGAATTTCACCTCAACGATGTGTTTTTGAATCAACTCTTCAAGGGATGCAGTGACCTCTTCTGTTATTACAGGAGCAGGTCTAACATTGTGCTCAAAATCCAGATCAACTTCCAATGCACTATTCTTTGGTCTTTTAGCTGCAGTTACCTGGCATAATTCATCAAACAATCAGATGCGCACACTGTCATATGCATAAGTTGATAGCTGTGAAAAAAATATTTTAGAAAACGAAAAATAGTACCTCCCCCTGCATTGTCCAGGTTTTTGGGTCTAAATTCGCTTTCTCCATCATCTCTATCTCAGAATGGAGCTTCTCTAGCTCTTTTTCATGGGTAGAAAGAGTACTTTTCTTCTGTAAAACAAAAATCTTTTGAGTGCGAAGGGCAACAATTCTTGAAGAACTCCATATCGATTTTCACACACATAAATATATTTTGATCTACACCACACATACAGATATGGTGGGCTTGGATGCTTTAAGAACATACATTACCTGATTATTGTTGCCATAGTCCATATCTGAATCATTGGACCTACCAAATACTTTAGGTTTCTTCCCCTGACCAGTTCTTTTACCACCAAAAAATTCCTCGTACCTGAATGGAACCAACAAAAGTGCAGATTAATTAAAATCCTATTTGAAATGCAACTGTGAAATCCTATTCAAATTTACTTGATGAATTCTAATTAAAGTTCTAGTTGGAAGCCGAGTTGGAATTTGTGTTGGACTTGAAGATGACCTTGGAATGAAGAAAAACATCTTTGGGAGACAGTTTGGATGGAGACGGGCATGGGGACACGGCGCCTAGGTGCCACCCACGAAAAAGTGGTCAGAGAAGCCGGAGCCCAAGCGCCGGCAGCAACGTGTGGCACCAAAAGAGTGGCACTGCAACGCTGTTTAGCGTTTTTTTTTTTTATCTTACTTCGTTTTTGGCATTCTACTTCATCTACAACTCTACTATAAGGGTTTGGACGTCCCCTAATTGTTCCCTATATATAGTTGGTTCTTCGCTATGTTTAGTAAGAAATTAGACAAATCATAAATACAAAATCTCTGTATTCTTTCCCCATATTATAATAAAATCTTCATTCTCTGCAAAATTATATTGTTCTTGTGGTCTTTATTTCATATTGTGGCCTAATTTCTTATTTTCTCACAACAAACCGGTACCAGAACATTCCAGTTTTCATAACACTATACTTGTAAAACCAACACCATAGAGATATTTCAATCCTTAAATTCAATAACACGAGCAAGATTTCTCATCAAATTATTGAATCTGTCAAAGTTTTAAATTGTTCATTAAGTGAGAGAATCTTGAAAAAATGACAACTACATAAATGAAAGAAAAAAAGAGAGGAACAACGGAGAAAAATCACACCTTGCATTTTCCATCTTGTTCCCATCTTCTTCTTCATCATCATCGAGCCCCATTAATCCAAGCTGCAAAAAAAATAAAAAAAATACATCAAACTATTAGGTCAATGATCTTTGAAACCTAATATACCAACTAACAATTCAATCCCATAATTTACTGAACCAAGACAAAGCCTCATTTGAAAACCAAAATACCTCATCCTCCTCTTCATCTTCCTCATTATCCTCCTGGTCACCCTCTTCATCTTCATCGTCGTCCCCAATTTCACCTCTCTTCCTCTTCTTCTTCTTCTTCTCTTTCTTCAATCCATATTCCTTCTCATCGTCGTCAACTAAATACTCTTCCAATTCTTTTATCTTCAAAAAATTATCTTCTACCTCATTTGCATTTTCCTTGTCCTCCATCTCACCGTCATCATCGTCATCCTCCTCTTCGTCTTCATCAAAGCCCTCCCTCTCACTCTCTAAACAATCAATTCCTCCAACTTCTTGGCTCACTAATTTATCATCGTCATCCCCATCCTCAGTCTCCGTCTCTTCTTTTTTATTGTCCGCAAGCCTATCTCTATCCAAATCGAATTGTTTCTGAATCTCTTCAGGGTTTTTCTCAAATTGCTTGACGTGGCGGCGGAGGGAGAGAAGTAAGGGCTGGGATTGCAAATCTATTTGCTGCCAAATCTGCTCAGCGTCAAAGCCTTCGGTCAAGAGCTGGCTGAATGGAGATTTGGGAGCGAATGGCTTCAGAGATAAGAATAGGTACTGGGGGGCTGATCGAGCAGCCTGTGAGAGGTCCGGTGACGGCGAGAGGAAGAACGGTGGTTCTGTCGATTTCAGACGGTGGATGGAGTCGAGACCCGCTTGTTTTGCGCCTCCGTCGACTGTGGAAGCCATGACAATCGTGGTGGAGCTTTGGGTGAAGATGGCTGAGCAGGGGTTTAGGGTTTTAGACTTTAAATGGGTCCCACGTTAGTTTTCAATTAAAAAATTGATCTTTAATTATAACTTTAATAACATATTTCATTATCTCGAGAATTTTATATAAATGGGTCCCATGTTAGTTATATATTCTATAAATTTTTATCAAATTTATTAAATGTGTATGAGGCTAATTAAACCAAAAATAAATAAATAAAATTAATTAATAGATTTCTTAACATTTATAAATTATCATATATTTCATGAATTGGAGTGGAGTGGTTGTTTGATAAAACAATTTTATCAACTTTTAAATTGTTCATACATTAATTTTAAACACGTGATTAATAAGACTCAAAATTATTATCGATTTCAAAACACATGTTACATAACAAATATCAGAATTTGCTAAAAAAATTTTATTAAAATATTTGTCAAATAACCATTTATTAAAATTTCATAGAATTCGTAAAATTTCGATAGACTTACATTATGGATGAATAATGTTATATAACATCACTGGTGTTATAAAATCATCTAAGTGTTTTTGTCGTAATAGGTTAAATAAAATGTAGAATTAAGTGATTTATATAATGTTTGTTTTGTGAAAATTAAAGATGAGTCAAAATTAATAAATAATTCCAACAACATATTTCATGAGATCCACAACTTTTTAACCATATATTTTATAAATTTTTATTAAAATATATTAAATTTTTATTTTAATCACTATCAAATAAAATTTTAATTACATATCATTTAATACCATATTAATGCCACTAAGACTAATAATTTAATACAAGTTATACTAAGTAGCATAACTCATTATTGATTGGTTTGAGGGAAATGTCACTTGTGCATTATTTCTTGAGAACGTCTATATGTACAAAAAAATAAAATAAAATAAACAGAAACCATAACAAAAACACACATAGGGTGCGCCCCATTTTTTTTTTTGGGGACCCATGTGAATATCTGTACAATTTCTAGCAAGAATTTTTCTGTAGAAGAAGAAAATTTCTTCTTTATTGACATAATGGTTGACATTGTGCTTTTTGGCAAGTGTTGATTGGATGAAAAATTTGTCAAAAATTTAAACTGTCTAATAATGTGATGTCACGTGTCACAATGTAAAGAAAAATGTTTAAGATAATGTACACGTATGATGATTGTTTAAGGGGTTCTCGTGGATGTCATAAATTCTCATAGATTTTTTCTTTTTTTTCTTATCTTTTTATTTAAAATTGAAGTTTTACCTCATCAATTGCACCGGCCACGGAGTAACTTGTGCACCTAAACTGTGAACAAAATTTTTAGATTCCACCATACCATTTTTAGTCTAATTTTTTTCTTTTCAAACTGATTTATGTCGAGGACGAGCAACTCGTTAAAAAAATTAAAATTAAAAAACTAGACTAATAGTCGGAATAAGAAAAAACGAATTCATGATTTATTGACATATATACAATTTAAATTTAAAATATTTCACATGATTAATTTATTACTTTTAACAAACAACATATTTTGATGAAGTTTGTACCTTGTATTTATGATTTTTTTTTTTTTTTTTTACTTTGATTACTCATTGTGCAAAAATGAATAATTTCGTAAATTAAATTTGGGAAAATTGTAGAAGCAATCCCTAACATTTTCAATATTTGCAGATTTTACCATAACCTTCATTTTGTACTAACAAAGGTCCATAACCTTTCATAAATATGCTGCTGAGGTCCATCTTGACGAAAATCGTCCAAAACACCATCAATTGACTTGAAAAAAAATAAAAAATGAAGTATGTTGACCATTAAGGAGTGGCAATTTCGTTAATCATCAAAATAATTAAAACTAAAAAAAAAAACTTAAGTCATCCCCCCATGATCACCACCCACCCCAAATACTTCATCTTCCTCAACACACCCATCACCACCCGCTACATTGTTAAAGCTACTTTCATGACGTCACTCAATCGTCCAACCTCTGCTTTTAAATCCCAATTTAACTCATTTCCCCTTATTTAATTAGCCACAATCCAAATGAAATAGGACATTTATTACGCCCAAATTTCCTAGACAAAATTTCAACAAATATAAGAACAAACCAAAATTCTTTCAAGAGAAAAAACCTAGAAAGCCAAAATGATTGACACTAGAGTAGCTAATTTCTTCCATAGATATTTAACCACAATATATGTGATATTCATATTCTACTACTCTTTTTCCTTCATATCTAAAATCAATGGAGCACAATTAATATAGAAAATGAGCATATGCAAAAGGTGTATTTGGTTTTGGTTTTGGTTTTGATATAGTGAGTTGGATTGGATTTGGTTTTGGTTTTGGCAGTGGTAGGTGGTCACAGTTAAAAAAGGAGAGGCGAGGGTTAGGTTAGATTTTGTTTTGATATAGTAGGGTTGGGTTGGGTTGGGTTGGGTTGGGATGGGATGGGATGGATAAGATGTACAGTTCATGTTCTTTTTATTTTTTTATTCTTTGTTTTAATTATTTTGAGGGAAATGTATAGTACTTTGAATAATGAATTAGGGAAAATACTGTATGGATGAAATTGCCCCTTCTTAAAATTGTTAAAATATCTAATTTTTTAATTTTTCAGGTCAGGTGACTGCGTTTTGGACGATTTTCTTCCAGGTGGACCCCAGTTGCATATTTATGAAATGTTAGGGACCTTCGTTGGCACAAATGAAAGTTAGGGGTAAAGATTGCAAAAATTGAAATGGTTAGGGACCGATGCTGCAATTTTCTCATTAATTTGAATGGTTATTTTATTTCTATAGCTTTAATTAATATTATTATGGTATCCCTACCGCCCTAATTCCTACTTATAAGTATGAAGATTTGGTTCTAAAAAAAATACATAAAAACTTGTAGGCTTGCTTTATTCTCTCTTTTATTCCTCTAGTATACAGAATGTTATCGACAAGAAGCTCGATTTTATTTTATTTTTATCTCTTAAACTTCACAAGTTTTTAACATATAGATCAATTATATATATATATATGTTCGAAGAATCCCAAGTTTAGACATATCTTCAATGTTAATATTTCAATGAAATATAACTTGCCTCATAATAGCAAATTTTATAATATCTATTATATTTCTTGATTTCAAAAGTTTTCTACATCTGTAAAATCTTTAATTTAATTATTTAAATACTCATAAATAAGCATAAATTTATGTTATATTGGTACAATAACAAAATATTATCTAGTCACTATATAAAAAGTAAAACATTATAAATATCAATTTAAAAAAAATTGTGCTAATGCTTCATGAAGAAGCAGGATTTTCATATCTGGACTATTATATTGAAAAGAAGGGTTTAACCAATATCCAGTAGCATGAAGATTCTTATGCAACTGACTATCCCATCGATTCTGAATAATTTGCAGGATAAGGAGCAATTCTAGTCTTCCTTCGTTGAAATCTATGTTCCATTTCATTTTTTGCCACATGAATAGCTTCATACAAGTAGCCCATTGAAGGTTTTTCATCGCTATCAACAATTCGTAAAACACGAACTAGGGGTTTAGTACGTTGCACAATAGTAGCACACTTTCCAAAACACAAAATCAAGTACATTATCAACAAATCGTTTTCCTTTGCTTTCCTTAGCATATGCTGATAATGTCTAATCTTTAAATGTCCCAATTGCTCTTAATGAATCTTTTTGGGTCAATATGCTTTGTAAAGCTATAAAGTTAGTGGCAAAACGGCTTGTATAACATTTCAGCAGTTTTTGATTCATCTGAAGCATCGACAGATTTTAAGAATACTGTTCCTTTCGGACAATAAACTAGAAAATTAATTAGAGTTCTTCTACATTGACCTGTCCAACCATCTGCCATTGTTGTACAACCAGTCATCTTCCAAGTTGAACGATAACTATCAACATAATTCTCTACCTCTTTGACATTTATAGCCAACAAATAACCACGAAAACTATGAAAGTTTGGACCTTTATAGCCAGGACCCATACTAGCTATGGCATCTATACTTTGCTGATAATACACAGAATTTACAGCATTGAAAGGAATGCATGAATCAATCATCCATTTCGATATAATAAGATCACATTTTTCTAGAGCTTCTTTACTCTGAAGAACACTTTTAATAGTAAGTTGGTTACCAGGTCCTGTTATTGGCATGAAGCACGAACCAATTCCTTTTTGTTCTTTTAAAACTTTAGCTCCCACTCCTTTCCTTTCACTTTTACCCATAATTATATCATTTCCTTTAGAACTAGGGCGGATAATTTATTGAACATTATTATCATGCAAATCTCTATACATTTGGTCTTCTTGTTCCCTATAATAAGAATTATGTGGATTACACTCTTCAAAAATTTCTTGAGTTTTACGCTTCTTTGCAGCAAAATTGTCTAAGTTTTCTTTCATTTTGAATCTTATATCAGGAGGTACTTTACGACACGAATCCACATCACCTTTTAACCCCGCTAAATGTTGTTTGATACGATTATACCACCTCCAGCAAAAGTATTTCCACAATACAAGCAAACCAATTTCTTTTTATTTCCATTAGTACCAACTTCGAGAATCTTTGTACAATGACCCCATGCTATATCTGTTTTTTCCTCTAGCATGACTTTTTGGTGGAGAAGAATGTGGTATACTATTATCACCAATGAACTATACAAAGACACAAATTATTTTAAATTATATGTATACATTAGAGGAGCCACAAACAATTCGAAACATTAAGAATTTGCAACAGAGAATGAACTTTTAATAAATGGTGCATTTTAATAGCCGATTCTAGTAAATGCACAGAAAAGGAAGACCAGATCAATTCCCTACAGCATACTTACAAACCTAACTCAATTACAACCAACAATATGTGCATCAGAATTCCTAGAAATGACAGAAGCTCTCAACAACTGAAATCTCATCTCTAATGATGAGAAAGGGATAAAATAAAACTACCATGGCATTTAAAAGAATTTTTTTAAAGATTATGTAACTCATTCCCTATTTTAACATCATTTATGCATCCAAAATGCCAAACAATTACTGAACTAAAAAACTTGTTGCTGAAATGACATGGAAACACTCTTCTCTAGTTGTTTCTGAACATTAACCCCCTCTATTTCGTCAAAGTACTAATTCTGATTTAGCATGGTGCACTTTCTTATTATTATCAGCCTTTGTTGACGAAGATTAGGACTAAAATAGTTTTCACAAAGGAAAAAGCTGAAATTTACCCAAAAAATTGAATAACTGAAATCGGAATCTGGATCGATTCATTCGTAAATTCTGCCTAAAACTATTTTAATCCTTCCAACATACAGATTCTAACTGAATCTTAAACCAAGTTTCATTATAATTTAAAAAAACGTAAATTTTAAACTTACATCTTCTTCTTCCATTTAATACAACTTGAAATTGAAGCTTTGGATTCTTGGGAGTGAAATTGCAAGGAAGGCTGATGCTCTGCTACGGGTTAGGGCATTGAAGTCGTAGTTACTCCTTGAGAGAATGGAGATTCAGAAATGAGAATGGGCTTTTGGGTTTTTATATATAGTTTATGGACCGGGCGGCTTCTTCATTTTTGGGCCAAGTGTTTTTCCATTAACCCGGCGGTTCTTTTGGGTTTCAAACGGGTGAATTGCACGTGTAATATTTACTCAGGCTCGGACCAGACCATAGTCTGGTTCGACGGTTTCCGGATCGAACAGGCCAGTCCGGTTCGGGTTTAATAACACTGGCACCGAGTAACTTGTGCACCTAAACTTTGGACAAAATTTTTAGATTCCACCATACCATTTTTAGTCTAATTTTTTTCCTTTTCGAACTGATTTATGTCAGGGACAAGCAACTTGTTTAAAAAAAAAAAACTAGACTAATAGTCGGAATAAAAAAAAAAACGAATTCATGATTTATTGACATATATACAATTTAAATTTTAAATATTTCACATGATTAATTTATTACTTTTAACAAACAACATATTTTGATGAAGTTTGTACCTTGTATTTATGATTTTTTTTTTTTTACTTTGATTACTCATTGTGCAAAAATTGAATAATTTCGTAAATTAAATTTG
>CAIGRP010080439.1:0-17769 GCA_903798385.1 Fraxinus cuspidata | reverse complement strand
TCAATTCAAATAATCGAAATGAAAATCATATAATTAATATTCAATACTAATGATCAATCAAATAAACACAATTCATTAAATATAAGTTAAATTAGATATATTGAGTTCAGACACGTTCGATATACACAGTTTGATAGGTGAAAATACAAATTTAAGTTATTATTTGAAAATTTAATTGGAAAGTGAAAATTTGTAGTAAATGTGAAAATTTGTAGAGAAATTATATACAAATTTTGAAAAATTAGAAGTGTTAAGATTATGTTAAAAGGCGAGAGGAAAATAGTAAGAGAGAGCAAGAGAAAAAAGAAAAATTCAAATTTATTATGATTTTGTCATTGTTTGGTGGAGATTAAAATCAAATTTTTAGTAAATTTTGATAAAAGTTAAATATTGATGGATTCCATGAAATATGTTATTAAAATTAATTATTAACTTTATTTTAGATTAAAATTTAGATTTCAATAGATATCAATATGACTCTATAAAAAAAATCTCAAAAGTTGGAGGGTCACGTGACCCTTGAGGACCCCCTTGGTCCGCCCCTGCTTATAACACCGATGGCTAAATTTATGTGTTTTTGTTTTCAATCTTGTCAATGTAACGTGAGTAGACTTTTATTATTCTCTTCTCACTTTTATTATTCTCTTCTCACTTTTATTATTCTCTTCTCAACACAATCATTCATGTTATATACATAGTTGAAAAATTAATGAATTGAAATCTAAAAAGTTTATTTTCTTAACTTTCTTCCTTTTTTAACAATTTATCTTTAGTTCCTGTTTGATGGCTTTAAAATTTTAAAAATATAGTTTGGAATAGAATGTTTTGGAGAATATGTAGTTACAAAGTAAAGAAACGTTTTGAGATTTACGCGTAAAATATTCTATTATATAAATGTGTAATTAAAAATAAGTATGAGAAATAAATTAAGGGTATGTTTCATCTCTATTTTTGTTGTAGAATACATTTTGGAATACTAGATTGATGGAGAATTTGTGACTATCAATAAAGCAAAGTTTTTGGGGGCGGTGTGTAATATTATTTTATTAGAAAATGTACGATTAAAAAAAAAAGAGAGAGAAATATATATTATGAAAAAAAATGAGGATCAAACAAGTGCTAAAGTGAAGAGAATCAAATAAGGGGTTCATGAGATGTAAATCTTTTACATATTTTTAGCAACGTTCAATTGTTAAAACAATAAAAAATCTTTATTTATATATAATCTATTTCTGCACTAAACTGGTCGATATGTCCGAGTGGTTAAGGAGACAGACTCGAAATCTGTTGGGCTTTGCCTGCGCAGGTTCGAATCCTGCTGTCGACGCATCCTTCTTATTTTTCATATTCTTTTTAATTAGCTCCACCGCCCAACTTGGCTTAGCCTCCACATACCAACCCGTATTCCAAACCTGATTTATACCCAACCTCTCTCCAAACCAATCGTCTCCTCCTCACATACGGCCCACCCAACCCACCTGAATAATCCACATCTGACCCGTCCAATCTCAAACCCTAATCATCGCATCCCACGCCATTTCTCTTTTGGTATAGCTTCCCCTCTTTCCTTTCCATTTCATTACTCACCTAGCGTACTCTTTAATTTCTACTTCGCTTTATTAATTTTTACTTTGTTTTTTGTTTGATTGAGTAATTAATTTTGAGCTTTTGATTCTTGAAATGGTGAATTCCAACAGTTCTGTGGACTTTATGCTTCCTGTGAAGAGACCTACTACAGAAGCGGCGCTAGAAGTAGATTCAGAGTCCTCTTCCTTGACTAAGAAGAACCGAAGTTTCGTATCCACTGCAACGTCAGCCACCGGAGGATCGGCCGGGGTATCGGCAGTTAACATGGGAGGAGGAAATGCCGATGCAAATAATGGCGTTAGTAACGGCGTTGGTGGAAGGAATGGTAAGGCGCCGATCGGAGACATCGACGAGGATCTGCACAGTCGTCAGCTCGCTGTGTACGGGCGCGAGACTATGCGTCGATTGTTTGCATCAAATATCCTCGTATCTGGCTTGCAAGGACTCGGCGCTGAAGTCGGTAAGCACGTATTTATATACGTATGCATGTGCGTGTGTTATTGTACTAGTTTTACGGTAAGAACGTTTTTTTTTTGTACTTTGGAATGATTGTCGCATTGTCTACTTTGATTTGGCTACTTTGATTTTAATGTATAGGGTGCTCTGTTGTGGTGATAAAATTTTCCATCTGGAACCTTGGATTTTGGTGGAAACTGATTGGATGAAATTGGAAATTACGTTCGTTTAGTTTCTAATCATTTTAGCCAAATTTCACGCTGATGCTTGCTGTAAGAAGAACTATTTATTTTTTATTTATATAACATTCTCCAAATTAAAACTAATGTTTATTTGTGTACAATACTGGATGAAGCATTTTCATAGCATTATCGGATACTGTTTTCATGTCAGCTATGTGCAAATGTATCCACCATATTTCTTGTCAAAGCATACATTTGCCTCTTTAGATGTACATTTTTATGTTGCATTTATGTGTACTAATGTATGTAGTTGTATTAATTAAACCCAAATCTTGGATGTGGATGTTTTCAAAATTTGTAGTTTATCATGCAATTTGGATAGATGAAAGGAAGATGGAAAAAAGGCGAAGTACTGCATTAGTTGAGAGATATTTTATATTTTACCTGATATTGACGTTTGATATATGATTAGGATTAGTATATGAGATATTTTAAAGACTAGACAGATCGTGGCGCTGCGACTTCATGTTAAAATTTGATTTTTCTTGATTTTGTGACAGTATAGCTCGGGTTTTCTGGTGACTCTTTAGTTTTTCCTTGATGCTGATTTGAACACTTATTCACTTGGTTATGCTATATAATTATCACTGTGATTTCTGAAATTAATTCATCCGAATATTCATTGGCTGGTTCTGATGATTATGGGAAGAGATTGTGTAATAGTAAGATATTTTTGTTGCAGCAAAGAACCTTATTCTTGCTGGGGTTAAATCTGTGACCTTACATGATGAGGGTAACGTGGAGTTGTGGGATTTAGCCAGCAGTTTTATCTTCTCTGAAGAAGATTTGGGAAAGAACAGGGCTCTTGCTTCTATCCAGAAATTGCAGGAACTTAACAATGCCGTAATCATTTCTACTTTAACAGATGAGTTAACTAAGGAGCAGCTTTCTAATTTTCAGGTAACATTTTGCTCATAAGGTGTAATTAGTGAGCTTTAAATTTTTCATGCAAAATTGTAACTTCTATATTGATGTCTTGGGTTATTTTTGTGTAAATTTAATTTGATGTATATTATTTGCTTGACCAATCAAGTATTATTTTTCTTATCATTGAAAACTGTTGCGTTTCTGTGCTTGGATCTTTTTAGTTGAATAAAAGTAATTATCCATCATTTGGGGCACTTTCATGTCTTACTTAACATGTACATACCGATGATTTCATGATCAATTATTCTGTTGTTGACATCAGTTTCTGTTTTGGGTTTATGTTTATTTATTCATTTGATATTTCAGTCATTGTTTATCTTGACCTCAAGGGGTTGTACTTCTCTGTCTCTTTGTCAAATATATTTATTTTTCTGGAATATGAACTTTTGTCATTTAAGTTCATACATGGGTT
The DNA here is from genome assembly GCA_903798385.1 of Fraxinus cuspidata. Classification (NCBI taxonomy): domain Eukaryota; kingdom Viridiplantae; phylum Streptophyta; class Magnoliopsida; order Lamiales; family Oleaceae; genus Fraxinus; species Fraxinus cuspidata. The sequence goes on along the minus strand of CAIGRP010080439.1, from coordinate 14,145 downwards.
AAGACCTGCAAAATATACGGCCTGTTGAAAGCAAATATATCTGTATACTTGTTCTGCACTACAAAATTGTAGAATGTTATTACTATTTCATATTTGGTCTCCAGGCTGTTGTATTTACTGATATCAGCTTAGACAAGGCAATGGAATATGATGAATATTGCCACAAGCATCAGCCTCCAATTGCTTTTATCAAATCTGAAGTTCGTGGCCTTTTCGGTAGTGTGTTTTGTGACTTTGGTCCCGAGTTCACAGTTTTTGATGTTGATGGTGAGGATCCACATACAGGAATTATTGCATCTATTAGCAATGACAATCCTGCTCTTGTGGCGTGTGTTGATGACGAGAGGCTTGAGTTTCAGGACGGAGATCTAGTTGTGTTTTCCGAAGTGCGAGGGATGACTGAATTAACTGATGGAAAACCGAGAAAAATTAAAAATGCCAGGCCTTACTCATTCACCATTGAAGAAGACACCACAAATTATACTGCATATGAGAGAGGTGGTATTGTCACACAAGTAAAGGAACCTAAAGTCCTGAGCTTCAAGACACTGAAACAAGCGCTGAAGGATCCTGGGGATTTTCTCCTTAGTGACTTCTCCAAATTTGACCGTCCACCTCTCCTGCATTTGGCATTTCAAGCACTGGATAAGTTTATAGCTGATTTAGGACGCTACCCTGTTGCTGGATCTGAGGAAGATGCTCAAAAACTAATATCTCTTGTTACTGATATTAATAATAGCTTACTTGATGGGAGACTTGAGGAGATTGACCAGAAGCTTCTTCGGAACTTTGCTTTTGGTGCCAGGGCTGTGCTAAACCCCATGGCAGCCATGTTTGGTGGTATTGTTGGACAGGAGGTTGTGAAGGCTTGCTCAGGCAAATTCCACCCGCTTTTTCAGGTATTGTCTAGCTTTACTATAAATTTAAGTACGCTTATAACCTACACGCTTTACAGTATCTGTAATGAGCAATTGATACGTTTTATCAGGACAGGAAGAATGAATTATCTTTCACATAGAATGTGGTGGTGTAAATTATCTGCAATTTTGAATTTCATTATTTTTTAATCTTTTGAGTTATAACCTGACATTGTTTTCGAATGTTAACTGGTTGAGTAATTTGATGGCCAGTTTTTCTATTTCGACTCTGTTGAATCACTTCCCAGCAAACCATTGGATCCTGACGACTTAAAGCCCCTGAATTCCCGCTATGATGCTCAAATTTCTGTATTTGGATCTAAGTTACAGAAGAAACTTGAGGATGCAAAAGTTTTCATTGTGGGATCTGGTGCACTGGGGTGTGAGTTTCTGAAAAATCTAGCTTTGATGGGCGTTTGTTGTGGTGATGGAGGAAAACTAACAGTTACAGACGATGACGTCATCGAAAAGAGCAACCTTAGCAGGCAGTTCCTTTTCCGCGATTGGAACATCGGGCAGGCAAAATCAACAGTTGCTGCCTTGGCTGCTACTTTGATCAACCCACTTCTTCATGTTGAAGCTTTGCAAAACCGTGCAAGCCCTGAAACTGAAAACGTTTTTGATGATACATTCTGGGAGAACTTGAACGTTGTCATCAATGCTCTAGACAATGTGACTGCCAGGCTTTATGTTGATCAGAGGTGCTTGTATTTCCAGAAACCTCTTCTAGAGTCAGGAACCTTGGGTGCCAAGTGCAACACCCAGATGGTAATCCCTCACCTAACGGAAAATTATGGTGCATCAAGGGACCCACCGGAAAAGCAAGCACCCATGTGCACAGTGCATTCATTCCCACACAACATTGACCATTGCTTAACATGGGCTAGGTCTGAATTTGAGGGGCTGCTTGAGAAGATACCTGCTGAAGTTGATGCTTATTTGAGTAATCCAAATGAATATATATCTGCAATGAACAAAGCCGGTGATGCCCAGGCCCGGGACACTTTGGAACGCGTTTTAGAGTGTCTTGACAGGGACAGATGTGACACCTTCCAGGACTGCATTACTTGGGCTCGCTTGAAGTAATAACCATTTAATTATTAGTTATCATTTTTTTAGCATAACTATCCCTCTTAGGTTCTGATAGTATTCTCTTGATGAATTTAGGTTTGAAGACTACTTTGCAAACCGGGTCAAACAGTTGACATTTACTTTTCCTGAGGATGCTGTTACTAGCAGTGGGGCACCATTCTGGTCGGCACCAAAGCGTTTTCCACGCCCACTTCAGTTCTCTGTTCATGATTTGAGCCATCTTCAGTTTGTTATGGCAGGGGCTATTCTAAGAGCAGAGACCTTCGGCATCCCAGTTCCAGACTGGGTCAATTCTTCTGAAAAGTTAGCTGATGCTGTTGATAAAGTGATTATCCCTGATTTCCTGCCAATGAAAGATGCAAAAATTGTGACTGATGAGAAAGCAACTAGTCTATCTACTGCATCCATTGATGATGCTGTTGTCATCAATGAGTTGGTTATGAAGTTAGAAAGGTGTCGAGAGAAGTTGCCACCAGGTTACAAGATGAACCCTATTCAGTTTGAAAAGGTGCGTCTGTCCATCTGTTTGTCTCTGTGTTATATTTGCATGAATTCTCTCTGGCATTTTTTGGCATCCTGGCCTAGAATATGGTGACATTACTCTCATAGATTCAATAATAGCAGGGCTGATGAGCAGGAAATCTTCGAAAAGAAAATGTAAGCTGGATATTTACAGCCAGGAAACAGTAAACCTATCTTTGCATTTAGTAAATTAATGGAACTGTTTGAATATCTTTCATTATTGACAAATCTGTTGAAAAATGCTTCTTCAATAAGCACCTTGCACTTGTAGACACTATAAGCTGTCTTTATTGAGTTCTTCTAATGTGCAGGATGACGACACAAACTATCATATGGACCTGATAGCTGGTTTTGCCAACATGAGAGCAAGAAACTATAGTATTCCTGAAGTTGATAAGCTCAAAGCCAAATTTATTGCAGGGAGAATCATCCCTGCAATTGCAACTTCCACGGCAATGGCCACGGGATTTGTTTGCCTCGAGCTGTACAAGGTTCTAGACGGACAGCACAAACTGGAAGATTACCGTAACACTTTTGCAAACCTAGCACTTCCTTTGTTCTCAATGGCTGAGCCAGTTCCTCCCAAAGTCATCAAGCATCAGGATTTGAGTTGGACTATTTGGGATAGGTGGATTCTGAAAGACAACCCGAGTCTTAGAGAGTTGCTTCAATGGCTCAAAAATAAAGGCTTGAATGCTTATAGCATTTCCTTCGGAAGTTGCTTGCTTTACAACAGTATGTTCCCGAGGCACAAAGAACGCATGGATCGGAAGTTGGTAGATCTGGTCAAGGACGTAGCGAAAGCTGAGCTGCCACCATACCGGCATCATTTCGATATCGTGGTGGCTTGTGAGGATGATGAAGACAATGATATTGATATTCCTCAAATTTCCATATTCTTCAGATAGATTTAGTTTATTCCACCTATGTGCTGGTTAATCAAATATCATGTTCCATGGTTAACCTTGATCCTGGATTCGGTTGATTTCGATTAAAAAACTTGATACTTGTTACATGTACTTGCATGTAAATGTCAAAACTGTGTAGCTATATGTTTTGAAGTGCCGTGGCTTCGGACAGAGCTAATTTTTATTTGGTCATTTCTTGTTTGATGATATTTTAAATTTTGTTGCCTTGGAGAAAAAAATATTCTGACCTTGGGGATTGATAATAGCGACCCTGGGTCATATATCCATACATATGAACGATATGCTAATATGTGCCAATGTTTTGTTGGAACATTCTTAGTCTGCAACCATTTCTGTTCTCTGTTATTCGCAACGTCAATCAATACTAGAAAAACTATGTAAATAAGAATTCGAGTATACATAAGGCATCCTACAGTGGGTTTTATGTGTCTTTAAATCCAACTAGAAACTCTTACTAATGGTGTACCCTTCCATTCCAACACCATCTCATGTTCTTCATTCCCTGCAATCTTGACCTTGTAAGAACTCTCTCTTTCATTAGCAATCTGCTTGGCTTCAGTTAAACTTTCTTGGCTAAGTTTCTGTCCCTTCAAACTGGTTATGGGAAGATTGAAACCTTGTATCCACTCTTCCCAGCCTTGAGGCCCTACAAGAGGGCACATAAAAGGTGCTAGAAACAGAGTCTCCATGGCTGTTCTTGCTTCTGTGAGATGAGCATTGAAATGTTGTTCTAATGATTCAAATTGGGTTTCATAATGCCTTGTATGTTTGTCGAAGAATGAACTATAACCTGAATAAGTTTTTGAGCTACTTTGCGCTTCTCCGTCAGCAAAAGTCACAATTCCTGCTGAGACTCCACCATTGGCTAGCAATTCCTCGGCTACCTTTAGAAAATCCGTGACATGGCTTTTCCTCCTCCTCCTCGCCATGTGTGGAAGTTGAATCATGCAGTTGAAGACTAACCATTCTTTGCCTCGTCCCATTTTCTTCGTCCTTCTCAACCCACTTACTAGATCCTCAATACTGGTTTCCTCTGTCTGTAGTTTCAGATCACATTGTCTGGCATGATCGTGTAACCATTTCTTTGTCCCCTCAAAGTCCCATGGTGAAAAGATGTTCTTGATGTCTAACTTTATTGATGTGAATCTAAGTGACTTTCCTTTGTGGCTTATGGCCTCGAATACAGGAGGCCATTGAATTCCCTCTCCCACGTCGAAGTCTATTATGTGTATTGTTTTTATGTCGTCAGGCATAGCTTGCAAGATTGCTGAGTTAGCAGTGAAGTGCGAGAACTTCCCATATGGGAGGCTGTGGTAAAACACCATGAATGCTTTCATGAAGTACTTGCTCGACTCCTGTCTCAGGTATTCTCCCTCACGTTCTTTCCACTGAAATAGATTGAAGGCTAGACGTTCAAGTATCGTGCCTCGGGGATCGGTTTTCTTGTTTATCGACTTCACAATCTCAGTAGAGAGTGTTTTTTGTCCATTCTCCATAGCCTCCCCATAAGCCGTTAACAGGTGATGGAGACTCAATTGGTTATCTATTTCCATTTCATCTCCTGGATATGTTAATGACATGTCCATTGAACTCTCACTCACAGGCACCTCTGAGGAAACATTTTCCTCAGTATCACTACTTCCATTCAGCCATTCGTCGACGCCCTCAATCTCTTCAATTGGAATACTCTCCAAGCCCTCAATAGGGGAAGTTACTAGAATATTGTCACACAAATTCTTAAGCTCGAAAAACTCACCGGTGAACATCGTTGGGACGCACAAATCCCAAGAAACTTCCGAGGACACTTCAGGTGAGGTGAATGAAGAGGAAAATTCATGATCAGCTGTCTTGCATAAATCCATATTTGGATCATAAAGGCTAGTATGATCAAGATTTGAGCATGTATTATTAAAGGTTGACCAAGGCGGAAGAAGAAGCTCAGATTGCATTATTTTCTTGATTGTACTTCAGGTACAGAGGCTAGTGAAAATCTGATGATTTGTCATTCATATATAACTAAAACTTATCACAGATGTTGATAAAAAATAGAAATGTAATAGAGACAGAATAGTATATTAGTTTTTCTTATAATAGATATTTTATTATCGTAAAGTACCAAGAAAAGTTCTCTTTCTTTCTCAATTCTTCCTGGATGTTAACATTCTGGCTTCATTATGTTATTTTAATCAACGACACAGATAATTATTATTCATGTATTTCAAGGTAAAATGTCCTCTTTCGTCAATTAATCATTTTTAACCGTGTGTTTACTTCATGGCTAAGGAACACTATAATTTCCTTCTTCAAATCTTCTTGATGGCCGCAAGAACAAAATACAAATTAGCAGCAAATTTTAATTTTTGCTAAAAACAATTTGCAGCAACCTTTGAGGTGTTATTTGTACAAAGTTTTTGTTCATAAATTTGGAGAAAACATCTAAATTTAGCAAAAATTTCTGGAATTATTTAAAAGAAAAGTGAATCATTCAAATGCTATACTAATATTAAATCTATGCTAAATTTAGGATATGATCAAATGAATCTCCATCAAGTTCTCGTCCATAAAATGGGTCAAACCCAACTAATTTTCTGCTTCTTACAAGTAGAAATTAGGGTTGAGAAAAAAACAATTTTGTGCTTATTCAAAATCATATCATATGGTGGGAGTAAAAACTATATATGTAGTTCAATGGCAATTGACATAACTACTCTGAAAGATCATAGGAACTGGTTTAGAAGAGAACCTAGCTAGTCGATACCCATAATTGCTGCCTTTTCATATTGGATTATGGAGAAATTACAAAATTACTACTCTTATGTATTCCAACTGGCAAATACATAGTTGTAAATGTTTTCTATGAGAAGCTATTCAAAGGGGGTGGGAGAGAGAGAAGTAAAAATAGCTGCCGTTTTGTGGCCATTTAAATTCCAACAAAGGAAACTTTTCTTGGTGAAATTACGTATTTTTAATGGCGAATTTTTGTAGGCAGGCATTATTGTCCACATGGCATACTAGTTTACGCCTTTTGTGCCTAGGTTAGTATTTCCAACCAGAAACTACCCTGTACAAAATTTAATTCAACGACCATTAAAATACAAAGATAGCCGCAACCCGAATTAGAAGGTAATACTTGAGATGATTCTGATTGCCAATAAAAATATGGTTACTTAATATGTTGGTAAACTATCCAAAACAAGGAACTATAGCTTGAAGCACCACCTGTTCGTATTTTTCACTAAAGAGAGGATATTAGTAAAGTTCATTGATTAAGAAATAAATAATTTAAAATTTTAACTATGATGTGTTGTATCGAAGCCGGCCATATATTCACATTGAACTTTGAATAAAACAAACTCAACATTCCAAAAACTGGAGACAAAATGGGCTAAACATCCATCAAGGACAGGCCACTGTTGCCTGAATATTTCTTTATTCTAACACGTCCCTTTGGCAGATTTGTTTCGGCTTTCTTGAAGACAGAAATATTAAAATGCATGTTGGCAATTTGGCATACAATCGACCGCAACTTTATTAAAAATACATTTACCTGCCTTTTGGTAGGTAAATGCCGATTTGTCTTTCGCATAATACAAGATCTATTACTCATTTAGTAGTAGGTCAAGATCCACGATTCCCATAGTCTAAACAGAATAACAACTCAGGCAAAAAAAAAAAAAATCTAAGGTAAATAACAAGGAACATGCTACAGAAAGCCTGTGGCCATATTGCATAAAAGTAGGAAAAAGTTTTGACCCATAATTAGCAGATCAATGAAAAGAATTTCATCATCTTAGTCTCATCCACATTACAAAAAAACATTAGCATACAAGACAAGAACCCAACCAGTTGTGGGTACCCTGACAACTTCAACCTTACCATATCGATGAAAATAAAGCCACAACCACATTAACAAAGATCCGCAGCTAAGAAACACACCTTTCACCCGCAGACAGAGAAGGCACGTCCAATCATCCCCTGGGTCCACGTGGCTGTTTCTTTCAGCTGTTCATCATCAGATTGAAGACACTCACCTAATAATTCAGTGAAGAACGTACGATCTTTGAACATTGTCTTTATGTTTGAACCAAGTGCATCTGCTAGGTCACCCAAAACTGCAACTGCTGCTTTTGTTACACTCTCATCCCTAACGAGCACCATGTAACTGACATATAAGAATGTGCAGACATTCCACATAATGAGGAATAAATATATAGATAATAGACAAATTTACTAAAAATACCTATGTTGGTCATTGGCAACCAGTTCGATGAACTGCAGGAGATGAGGAGCATGAGGTAACATCAAATCAGCCTTGGAACTTTTAAATCCCTGAAGAATTCCAGAATAAGCCTCAAAAATACTGCGCCTGAGTTGGTTGCCATAATCCACCATCTCCTCATCATTGTCGTCCATTTGGGCACACACTTCAGAAGCACTTTGCATCATTGGCAGTGCATAACTGATGTACTTCTCGAAGTGCTCGCCAATTGCTAAAGCAATGTCCCCAAAGCAGGAGAATATAGGAGGCTTCACAGACCGATGGAGTTCACCACTGGAAAGATCCTTGAGGAGAAGTGTCATGATCCCATCACAATATGGTAAGACTTTGTCGTCCAACGCACGGGAAATGTCACCCACAACCCCGACTGAGATGGCACAAACCTGGTACTCCTCAAAATTCTGCAGACCCATCTCCAAATACTTGTAGAACTCTTGCATGTACTTCCCAAACTCGGGTCCAGTGGCATAGGCCAGTGCACCAATAGCGAGCATAGCTTCTTCATGAACGGTAGAACTACGGCAAGCAAACACATTAAGGAACAATACCATGACCTGATCAGCTGCCTGGAGTACGATGGGCTTGGTTTCATCAGCACTGCTTAGTTTTTGAATAATAACCTGAAGCACACCACAAAGAGAGGCTTGTAGATCTCCTTGCTTTTCCCTATCATCAGATGACACAATTTGAAGATTTAAAGTTTGTTCTAGCTTAGACATCATAACAGGTAGAAGTTCGACAATCATCTGAGATGTCTCTGCAAGGTTTGAGCACCTAACAACCTCATTCAAGGTTTCATATGCAGAAGACCTCAGCTTGGAATCACTGCTATCTGTTCGATCAGCAGTGGTAATAAGATTAGTTATGATATCTCGAAAAAAAGGTGTGAGCAGAGAGGAGCTTGCTCCAGCATCCTCATACCCCTGAGCAATATAATAAATAGCTCCACAAACCTTCTCGGCCACATGTGGTGCATCTTTAATACTATCCAACAGGATCTCCAAAATCCTTTGGAGGTTAGCAGGGGTAATCACAGAGAAACCAGTAGCTGGTGAGTGCAATAACTCAAAGATACGGCTAAGTGTCCACGCAGTTGTATCTTTCACATGGCTGTTTGCATCCTTCATTGCATTAAGCAGAAAATCTAAGCCAGCATTTACCATAGGAGAAAGCTTTTCGGTACTTGGTCCTTCGAGGATTGAGCCAAAAGCATATGTGGCTGCCTCACGAGCTCGCCAGTCAGTCTTCGATATGTTAGCCTCAACAAAAGGCATTACCAGAGGCACAACACCATCCCCAACAGTCCTAGCAACAAGACAGAGACATGTCCCACCAGCCATGGCCAGATTCCATGTTCCATCATCTTGGTCCTGATCCTCATCCTGCTTAAGCAATGTTTCTAGCAGCATAGGAACTAAAGTTGGAAGGGCCTTCTCAATGAAGTGAGAGTGTGGAGCACTTGAATCTCCACTCTCAGGGACCTCATAGTCTTGAAGCTCCATTTCTTCATCACAGATGGAGCTCCAAAACTCAATTGCCCGAAGGGCAACAGCCTCCTCATCTCCTTTGACTGCCTTGGATGTAAGCTCAAAGATCCTTTGCATATAAGGTTCAAGCACCTCATAGTATGCTGATACAATAGAAACGAGACACTCAAAAGCTGCCTGTCTAATCTCTGTTTCTTTTGCCAAGGCTGCATCACAAATCACCTTCATAATATAGCTCCTCTCCATCTCATTCTCAAAGTTGGTCTGTGCAAAATCAAGGGCATTGTACAAAGCCCTGGTTGCAGCAAGCCGGACCTCGTGGTTTTGCTCAGTGACATTCATGCCTTGGACAACAGCTGTGAGAATAGCGTTTACTTCATCTTGCACAAGATCATGGTGAGATATCTCCTCACACACATAGCCAAGTGTTTCTAGTGTTGCCTGTTTCAGGGATGCAGGTCTATCTGGTTGAGTCATATTGGCTAGTAATAATCCAATAAGTTCCGGCCATTCTTTTCTGGGAATTTCAATCGAAGCTATCTTAGCAATTACTTGGGCAGCAGTATGACACGCTTCACTTACAGACGATCCAAGAGTGTTTAGAAGAGAGCTTTTTATCTGGGATTTAATAGAAATGTCTATCGACACCCATTGTTGAATGAGATTTTCCTTCCTTGCAGCTTCTTTAGCATCCAAGGAGTTTTTAAGGACAATACCGGCAAGTCTACGAGACTCAGTTGGTTTGCCATCATTAGAGAGCTCAAAAGATAATGACAAAAGAAATCCTGGTAAATTTTGGTCCCTGAACTGACCAAGAGCATTCTCTGCCTCAGTTCGAATTTTTGCATCTGGTGATTGAGCAGCCAATAGATACTGGGTGATCTCTAGAGCCATTTTCCCTAAAGCAGAAAGAAGTACTACATGAAGCATTAAGGAAAAATTGGTGAAGGATGAAAAATGAAAAGATTGAATTAAGATTTCATCCTCAACCATATAAATAATTTGATAAATGCAAACAATTTCCATAAAAACCAGAATAAATCGTCAAATGAACATCAGAGAGTCCCATTTAAGAATAAGCAGAGTTCTAGCTATTAAACTTTATCCTAAAAATGCATCATCATCAATCAACAATTTATCCTAAAATAGATTTGAGAAAAATACAAAATATATACTCGGCCAAGCATAAAAATCAAAGTACCAAGCAAAAGAATAATTAATTTCGAAAGCAAAGCATGCTTGTATTAAACCCTAGACCCTCAAAACAACAAATTCAAATTCAATTCAATAAAACTAAATAAAAATAAAAATCCAAACATCTGAGATAAAACCACGAAATAGACAGAAAATTACCACAAATTAAAGCCGCAAAATCAAAATAGCTTCGATTCCAATTGCAGTAGTTAGGGTTTTTCCCTCTCCTCTCTTTCTCAAACTGCTTCTTGAATCGAATTCCAATACAAGCTCTTCGACTGATTACCGATTCTCTTCGTATCTCTTTGTTATAAAAAAAATAGATACATCTGGCGTGTGAGAGAGGAGATACTGATTTCGAATAGATAGAAAAGCGGGAGGAGATGGCTTGTGAACAAAATCCAACGGGCAGTATTGCCTGGGCTGCCCGGATCACCGACCTTTAAAAAACCCTAACCTTGTTTTGAAATTTCGCACGTGTGCGCGCCTCGTGTGGGATTCATATCTGTTGGGCCGGAGGTGTATCAGGACCCGGGTCCCTGTAATTCAATATACTTTGGGCTCAATTAGGGCCTGTTTGTTTGATGTAAATTTTGAATGAAAAGTGACTTGGTTTTGGTGGAAAAGTAAGGAAAGATTATGTGTCAAAATTATTTATTCAGAAATGTGTAATTAAAAATGAGTTTGAGGAAAAATAATTTTTAAAGAGTCCATGCCAAATGGAGATTTAATTTAATTCAATTCTAGTTTTAATTTTTATACAAATTATATTTCAAATAAATCAAACGAAGTTAAACTATAAAAAATGAAATCAAAATCATTGTTAATTTTGTCGAATTTTTTTAATTAACCTCCAAATTTCTTATGCAAGTCGGATTTATCAAAAAATAAAATCGTTGTCGTGGAAGTCTCTTAACTTGTCTAGTGTGCTCCGAAAACAACTTTTAAGGGGATAATATTTGTTATTTAGAACTAGATCTCATTTGTCGCATTGCATTGCGGTGATATACGAACGTTGAAGAGATTCCGATTCTTAAAATCGCAAAAGAACATTGGATAAACCCGTTATCATACCATTAGCTTAGCTAAGAATGCACACAAAATCAACATAACAATAATCCTCTATAGAGCTGTACAACTTAAATGAAAAATGCCACTTAAGTACTGATTCCTAGAATTCTGTAATTCAATTATTCTGTTTTGGCTTTGTACGCCCTTGAGAGTTCAGTACTCTCACAGATTTTCCCTGCACTGGGCTTTTAACACTGCACAGTTTCGGCTTCAATCCCCACCGGAATAATGTTCCAAGCCCACAGCCCTTCGGGGAAGGGTACGCACGTCTAACGCTAACAGCTCGAGAAACACTAGGATAGGTAGCAACTTTGTTGTGTACAACTGATGCAGCAGCCAATGCTTGAGCATCTGGTAGAAACCTCTGAATTATGAAATTAGGCTCCTCCACCTCCACTGCTGAATTTCTACCAATTGACATTGCAACATTGTCCTCTGATTTATCTTTATCTTCTTCTATCGAATCTGCTAATGAAAAAATATCAATGGCATCTGAGAAGCAATCTTTTTTGTTATAATTATCTCGGTTTCATTGTTGACATGCACCTAGTATGAAAAATGTTCTCCCTTTGCAGCTCCATGTCATCCACCTTAATTTGTTTACTGAGATCACGCCTCGTAACAAGTGTTTCACCCACCACTGGATACTCTACCCCATCACCAATTGACATTGCAACATTGTCCTCTGATTTATCTTTATCTTCTTCTATCGAATCTGCTAATGAAAAAATATCAATGGCATCTGAGAAGCAATCTTTTTTGTTATAATTATCTCGGTTGTCATAATCATCATCAACGTCGCCATCGCAGCCATCTTCGTAACTGGTGTCTTCTTGTGGTGGCTGCCACCTGCCCGGTGGTAATTTCGGCGGTGGCACATCAATGTTGCTTGTGTCATCTCTTGTTTCCATGTCCTTGGGCTCTCCAGGGATTCGCTCCCAAGAGAACGGCACCCCGTTGTGAGTGTCTCGGGACTCGTTGTCAGGATTTGCTGGCAACATGATGCGGAAGGGACGCCTTGTTGATAAAAGCGGTGCATCAAAATCCAGCTTTCTTGGGCAATCCTTTAGCATGATTCGTTTTTCATATTCCTCCATGTAATACAAATTGCAAGTGGTTGTAAGAAAACTTGAGATTGGAGTGAATGATTGAGGATAAAGTTCACAAAGGTAGTTGAAAATAGCTGGAAATATGGGGGATCTCGTGTGGTCAACTAAAAGGTACTTTTAAAGCTCACAGGTGTTCTACAGAAGAACCATTTTCATGGCCTCATCCCCGGGGGGTACATGACCATTTTCAAAGCAGTGTTGTGTCCGACGTTTATGTGTACATTCAAGTTTTATTTATTGAGATCTGAATTCTTTTTTTTTTTACACGGGAGGTAGATATTGAGTCAGTTGAGCACAATCCACTCGACCTTAACGAAACATCCCTTGACCACACTAATTTTATATCACTTGAGTTCTCAGAATAGAGGTTAACAAATAAAAACGTTGTAGCAATTACATTCTTTTCCTATACTAGTCTTATGTCCCTGCAATGCACGGACTTTGTTATTTTTAAAGTAATGTTAACTTGTCAACGAAAGAAATATTTAGACAAGCATAAAATTCACCATTCGTCCAATATTAGAGTTTTACACATTTACAACATGTATAAGATGAATGACTCTTGATTGTTTCTAGCAAAATATGCTAACGGTTGACAAAATCATGTCATATAGAACTTCAGTAAGCAAATGATATTATAACATACTAAGCGAATGATCATTGTGCCTACCTATGTAAAATGTCCTATTTTGAAGGTTTGGCATCCCTCCTATTGTATATATGATGTTCAGTTCTTTCCTTGATATCCGAAGACAAGGACGGGTATGAGAGGGAATCAACTTCAGAATCACTTGAATCAACCATACGTTTATTTAAGTCCTGTCGACCTACTCGTGTGGATGTTGCAGGGCATGAACATCCTTTGGGAATTCCCTGAAAAGAACAGTGTTACGTAGTTCACAATCAGATTTCATGGCTAAACAGTAATGGATAAACATATTTCATGACTAAATTTTTATTGCTAATGCATGGCAAACAAACACTGCACGTCTTAAATTTAGATTTTGCTTAGTTAAAAAATTTGAGATTAAAAGAAAGAAACATAATGAGTAAGGGGTTAACCATACTGATTTGATTTTTCCAATGTTGTCAAAATCGGCCCGATCCGACCGGTTCAACCGGTAAAACCAGGAACTGGACCCAAAATCAGGCAAAATTATGCCCAGTTAATTTATTATTACAAAATCGCCCAAAACCCATGAAACCGACCGGTTCAACCGTAAACCGGTGAAACGGTTACAGTTTCGAGCGGTTTTACCGAATTTTTTTTAAGATTAAAAAATTTTAACTTCATGGATGTGCTTCATAAATTATAATTATATTATATTATACCAATTCAAATGCCCATAAAAAATTATTGAATATGCACTTCTCTCAAATAGTTTCATAAACTTCCAATGTGGGATAATGCCATTTATAGATGCTCATCTCCAATGGTTTCATAAACTTCCAATATGGGATAGCGGCATAACAAAAAAAAAAAAATGTTAAAATGCCCATTAAAATCATTTTTCAAATGTATGTCTAATTGACTAATTTGATTTT
>CAIGRP010080432.1:0-24315 GCA_903798385.1 Fraxinus cuspidata | reverse complement strand
TAGTCTAAACTTGCTTGAAATTAGATTGGTTATTCGAAAAAGTTTTAAAAACCAATTCACCCCCCTCTTGGTTAGCTATTCTTGGGCTTTCAATATAATTTGTATGATTCTTCGGCGTCGACCGTAGATCGGGGCAGAGGAACACTCTCACAAATAATTATGGAGCGGAAACATTTCGTTATAGGTGAGCAAGACAGACTTGAAAGATTTGTTTGAGAAGTTAAGAAAGGTGGATAGTGTGACTCTTTACTCCAGTTGGAACTATGACTTCATGTACTACAAGTACATGGAGGCTGCGAAAGTTGAAAAACGTCTACAAGGATGCCTCCTCCATGGAGTTTCTTTGAATATGTAGTTCCCAAAATTATTGTTTATTTCTTTGAAAAATTCGCTGCGACTCATTATTTAATACAAAACCAAATAATATATGTTTAAGAAATATATTGAATTATATTGCAAGAATAATTTGTGAACAAAATAATTGCTCCAACCAAATAATTTCACAAACTTTTGATGACAATTTCTTCATAAAACCAAATAATGCGTAGTTAAAAATTATGTTGAATGGATTAAAAAAACTCTCTTTATGATAACAAAAACAATAATACTATGCAAAGGCTCAACCACAGCAATGAAACAATTGAACAACATCACGTGGAGTTTGTGCCACACAATGGAAGCAGATGCGATGTTGACCACCAAGGCTAACTATACATTTGTTTATATCATAAATATCAGCAAAATTCCAATTATTTCCCAGTTTGCTTCAGATAACATTATAAAGCACACGTGGTAATTACCTATAATGAACCGATTTTATCCCAATGTGAAATGACTGATTTTAAAATTTATTGTTTGCTAAAAATGAATGAGTTTTGTTTCTATTACGTAGCTGTTTTTTTCGAACATGACTTATTTATCCATTGTCCTATTTCTGCTTGCTTATGAGTTTTTTTTTATTTGTTTTTGATTGTTTTTTAGACATTTCAAGGAATAAAATGTCCCTAAACGGTTGTATTGTCCCCTTGAAGGCCATGCTTGGGAAGAACATTCACATAAAAGCAACTTGCATTGTAATACATTCCCCTACAACCCAACATATTCTCCTCTCTCATAAAAGCACATGTGGTAATCACCTTTATTGAACAAGTTTTATACCAATGTAAAATGAACGTGATTTTTAATTTTATTGTTTGCTAAAAGTGAATAAGTATTACTTGTACATATATATCGTTTAAGTGTTTCAAGTGTGCAGCTTTTTTTATACGCTAAGTTATCTACTGTCCTATTTCTTCTTTCTTATGAGTGTTCTGATTGATTTTTGTAGGTTTCTAAAACATTTCGATGGACAAAATGTCCCTAAAAGATTGTATTGTCACCTTGAACGCTGTGGTTTGAAAAAATATTCTTCTAGAAGCAGTTTGCATTATAATAGATTCCCCTACAAATCTGCATATAGCCATAAACATATTCTCATCTCTAGGATGCGGTGATATTATCAAGTTTCTTCATTCAGATCAACGCTTGAGCAGAACTTATTGATATGATTTTATCAGTGGAGCAATTTGGTGATGCTTTGAGTATAAAGGTTGGTTTTCATAGCAGTCGAAGAATCGGGGATCAATTTCAACTTTCTGAAATGGTTAGGGACCCAAACTATTTCCCTTGTCATTAATTAGAATCTGTCACGCCGCCATCTTTTCAAAAACCTAACCCTTCCTCTGTGTATATAATCTGTAGCTCAGTTTTTCTTCAATTCATCTCTTCCTTCTCTACATCGCTCTCAAATCAGTTCTAGCCCTACATTTTTCTTATAAAGATCTTTTCTCTCGTTAAAGATCTTGATTAATTCATGGCCTCCATCAACAAATTGACCGCAAAAACTAGCGAGAGCCATGACAATTTGAATGAGTTATCGGCCTCAACAATTGATCTGGGGCTGTGGAACACACCGCCCTATAATTTATGAATTGAAAACATTTTGTTGCTGGCGAGCTAGTCAGACTTGAAAGTATTGTTGGAGAAGTGCGCAAAAGTGGACAATGTGATTCAATACCTCTGCTGGAACTGCACCTTCATGCACTTCATGGACACGAGGCTGCGAAAGCAGTCCAACAATGTCTACAAGGATACATTCTCCATGGAGTTCAATTGAGAATTGTTTTTTACGAAATTGGGGTAAATTTCTTTCTTTCTTTTTTTTTTTTTTTTTGTCGGGTTTAACTGGTGAAGTCTTCAATGAGAGTTTCTATAATAAATGGCTAATTTAGATTAAATTTTTAAGACCATAATTATGTCAACATTTCAAAAACTATATATGACAAGAAGAACCTAAGCTTTTATCCAAAACAAATGATAACTTTATTACATTTTAAGATTTTGTTGAGTTACTGAATTAGAAATATAGAAGATGCGTTCAAAGAATGTAATAAGGTTAAAAGGATAATAGTTGATAATCAAGATTAAATATTTCATCCTTTCCAAATCAGCAATTGGAGGTGAAATTACCTAATCTAAACAACTATTGCTATTTGTTCTGTGCTCATGCATGTTAGATACAAAATTTCTGGCCCAACACTGTTATTTATTATTTTTTGTGATGCCTTAGCAAAAAGTGGTATAATTATTTTGTACCATTATTTGACTGAACTTTAGAAGCGTGGGCTGCACGAGTTCAAATAATAAATTTGGCTGCACCATTCTATATTAACCTATATTGCACTAAACCATACTTGTTCAACATTGGAGTCATTTGTTAAAAAGGGGGTTGAGAATTTGTTAGCTGACCATCTATGTCCCCTTGAGTTTCAAGAAAACAATCAAAAAGACAAAGTATTCCCAATGAGACACTTCTACAAATTGGAACGTGGCCATGGTACGCAAACTATGTGTACTCATCCGTTTCATTAGCCGCAAGTGTACGGTATCATAAACAAGTATTATAATGATAAGTAAAGTAACGTTCCCTCGAGGACTATGTACATAATCTAGGATTAATTAATTTCAACTTTAATCGAATAACAATTTTTTTGGAAGAATTTATGCTAAATTAATAAATTATTCTAAGGAGCAAATTATGAAACTTTTATAAATTTGGATTGGATCATTACGAAGACGCAGAATCCCCCTTATTAATCTATTTTAATGCAATTAAATAACATGAGAATATGTGTAAATACTTGTTGATCAATGTTCCAACGTTAATTAAAAGCGTCTCTTGATGTCAATTAAATATATCCTCTCATATAACCTTCCCATATCTTTATGAAAGATGTGAACATGAAGCGTGCATTGAAAACAGTAAAACATGTATAGAAATCATGCAAAGCACGGTTGTATATCTCTATTTTCTATCGGATATTACAATGGTTGTTATAAAGTATTATCTATCCTATTGTACAATTCAATTAGTAATCAAGTAATTGAAAAGTTATTAAATCATATAACAATCATTCAAGTATAAACACATATTGGATGTCAAATTTTGAAACTTTTATTAAAACATTATAACAACGGTTAATCAATTCCTTGGTAATAGAGACCCTAGCCTAGCATTACAAAATAATAAGAAAACATGTTTAACTGAAAAACATAACCCAAATTTTAAATTGATGAAGAAAAAGGAGGTTGTTCTTAAAATTTTGAATCTCTTAAATGGTTTCTTGATAAATTTCCAATATATCTTCTTGTCGTCTCTTCAAAAATCAATGTTGAAACTCCAATTTATTGAAAACTTGTAATTGCCTTTTAATTCTCACAAGAACAGTGGATGGGCCTCTCTTTGATGACGTTAATTAATAAATTTAGGTGGATGAGAGGTTTTTCCTAATGTATTCTGTTGCTAGGTATTTATATGAGTCAATAATTGGTTGAAAATCATGTTCAAATTGGTCTCCAAAATAGTTCTAATCGATTAAGGAAAGTTACATTCGCGCACATATCTGTCAATATTTTTATTATAATTTTCTCTTCCAATATTCGAATAAGGAGATTCAAAGTGTGTTAGATAGACAACTCAAATGTGTACAACTTTACCAGAAATAGAATTCTCCCATTCGAATGCTTATTATGCCAAAAATTGATCTTCATTTTCAGCCAAAAATCTGGAATATAACTTGCGCTATTGAAAATTGATCTGTGGATATTTCAAAATATCTGCAGAGTTGTCAGCGCTCTCTCTCTCTCTCTCTCTTTGCAGGTTTCTAAAACATTTACATAGATAAATTTTCCCTAAAGATCGTATTGTCACCTTGAAGGCCGTGGTTGGGAAAAATATTCTTCTAAAAGCCATGCCTGGAGAATAATTGTTGGCTCCTAAGAATCGGGGTTCCATTTGAACTTTTTGAAAAGGTTGGGGACCCTAACAATTTCCTTTGTCATTACCTAGAATCTGTCAATCCATCTTTTCAAAAACGTAACCCTTCCTCCGTGTATACAATCTGTAGCTAAGTTTTTTCTTCAATTCAAGTTGCATGCACGCACTACATTAGTTTAGAGCACATTCTCAGCGTGCGGAGTTTTTTGTTTCTATTTTTTTCGATGCCAATTCTCAGACTCATTTGAAATAGCAGAAGAGCATGGACCGAGAATCAAACAAACACAAAATGTAGCCCCCCAAACATTATAGAATAAGATAATTCGATGATAAAGATTTTGATCTTGGTACCTTTTATTAATTTAAAAAAGTTGAGAGATTAAAGAGAAAATAAATGTGGATAAGATATTTTATTTGGGTCAAATAATTAGTTATTAAATGAATGAGATTTTGTATATAAATATTAGGCTCATTTTGTTGCTTGTAATTGATTACGTGCCTTAGACCCAAGAAAATTTATTTTGAACAACCACAACCAGGATAGATCCAACCAAATAAAACAAAGGTTTAATACAAATATAAAGAATCAATTACCTTAGTTAACACATTTTCCAGCCATAATGTACGTATTATGAATTGATTCAAAATTTTAATTAGGAAAACATTAATTAACAATAATCATATTACTATAAAATGAAACCTATTCTTATTCAATATCTTGGTAGTATGCCGGCCCTATCTCCTAATTGCGTAGAAACACAATTGTGTCGTCAAAAAAAAAAAAAAAATCACTCAAAGAAAAAACCGGGAGTTACAGAGTAAGAAAAATATAAAAAAGGGATTTTTCAAAAGCAAGATTTTATCTTTTTGAGGTTCACTTCCAAGTTTTACAACCTTTCAATTACGAAGTAAGATACTTAACATGCAAGTGATGATTTTCGAATTCTTATTGAATATTACATGAATTACTAGTGAATCTTCGAGTTTTACCTAGCGAAATGTGAATTTTTTGAGTTCTTTCTAATTAAATGAGAACTCCTTCAGAAATTCGAGAATAGTTACGTGATGATGTCTCACTCAATCACGGAAATATTCCAAATGAAATGTGTTATGAAATGTCGATTTTAATTGAGGTTCTTGCAAGATTAGCTGGTTATTTTGGATTAGATCTAATACGTGGCAGAATGGTAATGCGGGTTGCCAAGAGGATTTGAAGACAATAAAGTTATTAAGTTTTCTATTTTTAAGCTTATTATTAAGTTTTAAAGTCAATGATATGTTTTATTTAATAATTATGTTACTATTTCGAAAGGATAAAAACTTTATGTATGTTCTGCATAAATAAAGAAATATACTTTTTGTTTTTTATCATTTTCAAACTTATGAGAAAAAAAAATCAAACTTTTAATAACACACCAAGGTTTATAGAAATTAGGGTGTTATATTAATGTGATGCCTTCTATTTAGGATGGCTACAAGCAGGAAGTTAAAAGCTAGATTAGTAGAGTTTCAGAAACTCAAATTGAAAATCGAGGAAGGACCTTTTTTGAAATCCCGAATGTATGCAAAATCTTGGTTCTGAGCTAAAGAAGAAGCAACTAGATAACCATAACCACATCCATTCACCATTAAAATCGACTTGTAAGCAAAGAGTGCATAGAGTTCTTGCAAGGAAAGAGGACCAAAGAATCAAGCAAGGAAACAAGAACAAAAACAATTTAAACATGCAAGGGACTGAGGCGAGTAATCATCTCCTTGGGAAGAGAAATATACAAGATTTAGTTTCAAAGTTTTTGCTGAAATTTCAGTAATTAACATATTTCTTACTTCATTAGTTATTAAAATTTCATTACGAACTTGAGGATTTGGACTTTTGATTTAGAACCTCTAATTACAAAAATGAAGATCTAATTAGATGGCAATTTTGTAAAAAGAGAAATTTTCAAGGCAACTTGTATGTTTCTTTTTGTGGATGCATTAAAGGATCAATTTAATTGTCATAGATGGATCCACATGGAAAGCTGGAACCCATAGTTCAAGAATTTATTTTGGAAATGGCCGATGACTTTATTGATTCCGTAAAGCTCACAAATGCATTGTTATTAATCATAGAAATATATTATCACGTAATGCACGGTTTAATTATTCAGGCATGTGAATTATTTTTTAGGTTTTCAACTTCGCAATTTTTTTTCTTTCAATTAATCAGGACATAAACGGAATGATAATAGAAATAGCAATATTGCAAAATAAAAATATTTTATTTTATTTTATTACAACAAAGGCTCAACCATAACATTGAAATAATTGAACAAGATCATGTAGAAGTATCACGTGTAATTTGTGTTTGTGCATGTTCTTGCACAAAGGAAGAACGTTTTTTAGGTTTTCAACTTCGCAATTTTTTTTCTTTCAATTAATCAGGACATAAACGGAATGATAATAGAAATAGCAATATTGCAAAATAAAAATATTTTATTACAACAAAGGCTCAACCATAACATTGAAATAATTGAACAAGATCATGTAGAAGTATCACGTGCAATTTGTGTTTGTGCATGTTCTTGCACAAAGGAAGAACATGTGATATTTACCATCAGAGCTAATTATAATTATAATTAGATCTTAAATATCTGAAAATTCCATTTCTTCCTCCACTCTGATTCATCTAACATTAGAAAGGTAATGATCTTTAATAAACTGGTATTTTATTCTAATGGGAATTTTCCATGAATCTAAACATTTATTGTTTGCTGATAATGAATGAGTATTATTTCATATTTCTAGATTTACATAGTTAATTGTTTCATATATGTGTCTTGTTTTTTCTTGCAATTGGTTATCTAGTGTCCTAGTTTTGATTTCTTATAGGTTTTTTGAATTGTTTGATATTTTTCTAAGACTTTTCAAGAGACAAAAATGTCCCTAAATGATCGTGTATCATCACCTTGAAGGCCATGGTTTGGATGAACACTCGTGTGAAAGCAGTTTACCTTGGAATAAATTCTCCTACCAACCACAGATACCTATAGATAACAGATTCTCCTCTCTTGTAGTCGGTGATATTATCGAATTCCTTCATAAAGATCTGTGCGTAAGCAGAACTTGCTCAAATGAATTATTATGGGGAGCAATTTGGCCACTTTTGAAGGATATAAGGTTTGATCTCGGGGCACTATAAGAATCAGTGGTATTGCTGATTCCAATATATTTTTATTGCCAGTTAAGATAAATTCTCAAATAGATTGTTGAAAGGAGTGCACTATGTCGATTCTGTTTGTGATTTATTGAGCAATGTTGGTAGATAGGGACAGACTGAGACTTTTTATATTGTGGGGTCAAAAATTAAAATGCAATTCTTTTACAATATATATATATATAGTGAAAATAAGGCAATACACTACTACAATTTTAGCTACTCAATTTGATAATTTGAATACGTCATATAATTACATCGTTATCAATATTGTCAAATGAATTTTGCTACTTGTATAGTTTTGTTTACCATCTTATTGACAGATGCTGAATTGGCGACAAGAAAATCAAATTGAATATAGAAAGTAAACGAATTGAAATAAAATTCAAATTTAATCTAAGAAGTAAATAATTAATACAAATGTAATTCGAAAGTAATTAAAAATTACATTTAATATGTAATGATCCTAAAATTTTAGACGTCATACTCCTTGTAAAATCTCTTAATAATATGATGGAAATTATAATGAGAAGTTTGTCGTGCAAAAATAGTAAATAATAATAAAATAATAAAAAAAAAACAGACAAGTTAGAAATCTCTTTTTGAGAGGTATGTTTGACGGACGTTTAACTATTTTCGATATTGATTTGGACCATTCAATATGACTACAATACAGTTCTTGTAATGAGCTTCTAGATGACGTAAGTGATTTGTGGATTCGGCAAGCATACAACAGTCGATGAATTTTTAAAGTTAGCATATTATTGAAATTCTCGAAATACTAGTTTGGAACGGCCTACTTTGATGCGACGTAACTTTTGTTACGATTGTTTGTTTCGCGCACTATATTAGGTTGTGAGAACTTCAAAATGGTGTTAAAAATGTAATGTTTCGACTTCATTTGACATTCTGTAAAAACAATTAAAAAATTTTTGGAAAGAAAAAAATCAAATTTGTCATGGGGTCATTTAACCTCACACGGGTCTGCCTATGTTGGTAGAGAACCTGATTTGGATGGGATTGAAGAACATGAATAAGATGATCGTAATTCAGTTATATCTCCGATATTTTGAGTTCAAGACTTTCTAAATGTAAAAATTTAAACATAACTGAAACTCTCTGGATCCATATTGACGAACTAGAAAGGTCGATCTCATCATGCATGTAAAAAACATTTATATACATATGCACTTGTGCAAGTTGTATGCACGTGCTACATTAGTTTAGAGCACGTTCTCGGAGTGTAATTTTTTTTTTTCCAGTGATATATAGAAAATTTCAGATACCTATATATAACAGATTATATTGTCTCACAGTCCATGATATTATCAAGTTCCATCTTAGAGATAAGTTCTCAAGCAGAATTTGATCAAATGAATTATTCTGGAGAGCATTTCAACCACGTTTAAAGAATATAACTTTGCATTCGGAGCACTCTTAAGGATCAGGAGTATATTGCTCATTCCAAAATACTTTTAATGCCTTATTATGATAAATTCTCAAAGAGATTGGCGAAAGGAGTGCACTCTATTGTTCTGTTTGACATTCAATGAGAAAATTTGCCAGAGAACGTGATTTGATTGCTATCAAAGAACATGAAAAATGATCATAATTCAGCTAAATCTCCGAAATTTTGAGTTCAAGACTTTTTAAATGTAAGAATTTAACATAACTGAAACTCTCTGGATGCATATTGCAGAAGTGAAATACTTGATCTCACTGTACTTTGGAACTCTAAGAAATGGGGATCCATTTGCACTGTTTGAAAAGGTTAGGGACCCTTAAAATTTTCATTGTCATTAATTAGAATTCTCCTCCCCATCTACTCCTCCCAAACCTAGTCATTCAATTCATCTCTTCCTTCTTCTGGCCCAACATTTTCCTTAAAAGGATCTTATCTCTCCTTGAGAATGTTGATTAATTCATGGCTTCCATAAACAAAATGACAGCAAAAATGAGTGAAAGCCATAAGAATTTGAATGCTTCATCCGCCTCGATTGCAGAACCATATGGGGCAGAAAATAACTCTGTCCAGTAATTTATGGACCAGAAACATTTCATCTGAGGTGAGCGAGTCGGAGTTGGAAGCGTTGTTTGAGAAGCACCCAAGAGTGGACAGTGTGACTCGATAGCCCAGCTAGAATTACACCTTCATGTACTTCAAGGACATGGAGGCCGCAAAAGCTGCAAAACAACCTCTCGAAGGATACATCCTCCATGGAGTTTCTATGAAAATAGAGTTCGCAAATTGGTCTATACTTCTTTGAAAAAGTTTCCGAGGCTCATTATTTAAAGCAAAACCAAATAATGCATGTTTAAGAGATATATTGAATTATTGCATGAATTAAAAAAAAAAAAAACTCATTACTTGCCAAGAAAGGATTGGTAACAAAAATAATAATATTGCAAGATCGCCTAGAATAATCATGTGCAGTGTGTGTGTGTGTGTGTAAGCGCTACATGAAGGATGCACGTGCGATGATCGCCTCCATGGCTAGTTATAACTATGTTTACATCATAAATATCCACAAAATTCCTTTTCTTTCCCACTTTGGTTCATCTAACATTAGAAAGCACATGTGGTAATTACCTATAATGAACAAGTTTTATCCTAATGTAAAATGACCATGAATTTAAAATTTATTGTTCGCTAAAAAAATGAATGAGTTTTATTTCTAAATATTCATGGTCAGTTGTTTCTAGTATATTGGTTTTTTTTTCATACACTTGCTTATCTATTGACTGATTTCTGCTTGTTTACGAGTTATTTGATTTGTTTTATAGGTACTAAGGCATTTTGAGGTACAAAAATATCCCTAAAAGATCGTAATGTGACCTTGAAAGGCATGATTGGCAACAACATTCTTGTAAAATCAGCATGCATTGTAATAGATTCCCCTACAAACCACATGTACCAGTACACAACATATCCTCCTCTCTTGGAGGCAGTGATATAATCAAATTCCTTCCTGGAGATCAACACTTGAGCAGAACTTGTTCAAATGAATTTTCTGCAGAACAATTGACAACTTTTGGAGGATAAAGGCTGGTATTCGGAGTAGAAACGGGGATCCATAATTTGCACTTTCTTGAAAATGTGAGGGACTCTGACGATATAATTTTCCTTGTTATCAATTAGAATCCCTCATCCCATCTCCTTCTCCCAAACATGACCCTCTATCTGTGTATTCTTCTCTTCAAATAAATTATAGCCCTACATTTTCCTTATAAAGCTCTTATCTCTAGTTAAAGATCTTGATTAATTCATTGCTCCCACCAACAATTTTGGCGAAAACTAGTGAGCACCATGACTGCATATCTAGGGCAGAGGAACTCTCCATCCATTAATTTATGGATTAATAATGTTTTATCTCAGACGAGCGAGTCAGATTTGAAAGTTTCGTTCGAGAAATGCAGAAAAGGGGACAGTGTGACTCGATACCCCCACGCTGGAACTATGCCTTCATGTACTTCATGGACATGGAGGCTGCAAAAGATTCCAGACAATGTCTACAAGAATACATCTTCCATGGATTCCTTTGAAAAATTGATTTCATTAAATTGGTGTGCACTTCTTTGTTTTTATAGTGCTTTAGATTCTTTAGTTCTTTATCTGGTTTAATTGGTCAAGTCTCCAGTGAGACTTTCTATAATAAATGGGTAATTTGGATTAGAGTTTAAGATCACAATAATGTTAGCAATTCCAAAACTACATATGACAAAAAGAATCTACGCTTTTGGATTAAATTTAAGATCACAATAACGTCACCTTGAAAGGCATGATCCGCAAGAACATTCTTGTAAAATCAGCATGCATTGTAATAGATTCCCCTACAAACTACATGCACCAGTACACAACATATTCTCCTCTCTTGGAAACAGTGATATAATCAAGTTCCTTCTTGGATATCAACGCTTGAGCAGAACTTGTTCAGATGAATTTTCTGCGGAGCAATTTGGCAACGTTTGGAGGATAAAGGTTGGTATTCAGAGCACTCTTAAGAAACGGAGATCCATAATTTGCACTTTCTTGAAAAGGTGAGGAACCCTGACAATATAATTTTCCTTGTTATTAATTAGAATCCCTCATCCCATCTCATCCTCCCAAACATAACCCTCCTCTGTGTATATATTCTGTAGCTTGGCTTTTTGTAATTCTTCTCTTCCTTTTCTATATCTCTCTCAAATAAATTACAGCCCTACATTTTCCTTATAAAGATCTTATCTCTAGTTAAAGATCTTGATTAATTCATTTCTCCCACCAACAAATTTGGTGAAAACTAGTGAGCGCCGTGACAATTTTAATAATTCATCCACCTCGACTGCATATTTAGGGCAGATGAACACTCCATCCATT
Organism: Fraxinus cuspidata; assembly: GCA_903798385.1. Taxonomy (NCBI): domain Eukaryota; kingdom Viridiplantae; phylum Streptophyta; class Magnoliopsida; order Lamiales; family Oleaceae; genus Fraxinus; species Fraxinus cuspidata. The sequence continues at coordinate 12,447 of CAIGRP010080432.1, read as the reverse complement.
AATTTATGGATTAAAAATGTTTCATCTCAGATCAGAAAGTCAGATTTGAAAGCTTTGTTTGAGAAATGCAGAAAAGGGGATTGCGTGACTTGATACCCCCGCGCAGGAACTATGCCTTCATGTACTTCAAGGACATGGAGGCTGCAAAAGATTCGAAACAATGTCTACAAGAATACATCCTCCATGGATTCCTTTGAATAATTGATTTCGTTAAATCAGTGTGTACTTTGTTTTTATCGTGATTTAGATTCTTTAGTTCTTTATCAGGTTTAATTGGTCGAGTCTCCAATGAGACTTTCTATAATAAATGGGTAATTTGGATTAAATTTTAAGATCAAAATAATGTTAGCAATTCCAAAACTATATATAACAAGAAGAATCTATGCTTTTATAAAAAAAAAAATAAAAAATAAAGAAATTGCATCGGCAATTTTATTAGTTGAGTCGCCAAATTAGAAATATTGATGATTCTTTTAGAGAAGTAATGAGGTTAATAGGATTATAATTGATATTCAAGAGTAAATATTTTTTCGCTCCGAATCAGAATTTGGGGGTAACCTTACATAATTGTTGCATTTCTTATATCACGAGTGTCGATATTGAAACAAGTAATACATTGGATGTTTGAGTACGGATTATCGTTCCCACGAGGACTATACTTTAATGCTTAATTTAATATTTTTAACTACTATTTGACAAAAACAAACAAAGAATGGTGAATGGTTATGATTTTTTGATTTAACAACTTAAAAATAGCAGGATGCACACAAAGATCAATTTAGAATTCCGAATGAAATGAGATATTATGACATAACTTAATGTAGTGTTCTTCTATATTCATATCTCTATTTGAATCAATCTTAGTCAAACGCACGATTTACTCAAAGAACTCATATAACGACGGCAATAATTAGCATAGGCATCTCTATTTATTATACTAGATTTTCAGATTTTAATATGTAGTTTAAATATAAAACTCACATCTCGATTCATAAAAGATACACAAAATCATTGAATTATTGGTCAATTAAAAAGTGACACACTTTTTACGGCGTTGCTTTATACGGCGTGTTGCTATATGCCGTAAAGAATTATTTACGGCATACAATGCATGCCGTAAAAGGTGAACTTTGTTGTAGTGCATGCACTAATTACCTTAATTTCAAGCATGTTTTTAGTGCGTGTAGTATTTTTTCTCTCATTTCTCTACCTTAATTTGAAGGATGTCACAGGAAGTATGGAAAATCAAGGAAGGACCTTTTTCAAAGTCCCAGATTCATGAAAAAAACATTGATCTTAATTAAAGAAGAGGCAAATAGATAACAATTAAAAAAATTACAACCACATCCATAAAACTTATCCTAAAAATGTGGGTAAATGGCTAGATGTGGTGACCCTTCCAAGAAAATGGCGAAGGCACGGGTGATGTCGTGACCGATGCCTTATCATATGGCCGAAGGCATGTGGGATGTCCGGACAATGTGTAGATTCGAGATAGAATGAAGTAAGCCATTCGAGTTGGTTTCGGGATGCACTACTAATTGAGGCGTGACGATACTAATTTACTTGATGGCAATATCGCGAGGTGGAATTTGGGGATGCAAGTCGGATTTGGCATTGATCAATGAATAGATGTAGGCAATTGTTTTACAACTTCGAGACCTTGTTTCCTAGCTGACCTCAGTCCACGAGTTCAGCATATTTTCAAACATGGAGGAATGTGATGCCAGTTATGGGGAGTTTTCCTTTGTGTGTGGGTGCTAGGGCAGTTTCAGGCCATGTGGGACATAAAAACAGCCAACATAGCCCTTGCAATTTGGGGTGAAAACTACCATATGAAATCGCTTATTTATGTTGTACGTGTTGAGGACTAAGAATTATAGAGATGCAAATCAGGGGAGTTTAAATGAGACAACGAATCGGTGTGTTGGCCCCTCTATATATTTTGCACATGTTTCCTTGTTTTGGTGAGAAATAAAGTTTTGACGGTTTCTGTAATTTTTATGTTGCCTTAATTACTTCAATATTCTACATTCTTAGTCAAAATCAGTGTGCTTTTGTTACCGAAATTGCATAAAAGTGTGTTGTTGTTACCGAAAACCTCGACGCCATCACTGGCAACACGAGATAGGCCAGTAACAACTGGTATCAGAGCTAGGTTCTATTTGGGGAAAACGAACCAAGTACATTTTTGTCAGTTGTAGGGAAAACTGCGAGATGGCTACAAGTTAAAATCTGAAAGATCAAGTTGGGATGTTTGAGAATTTTGTGGGTAACCTTANATACGTTGCAAATTAGTCATTTTGTCCACAGAATCTCCAACACTAAAAACCAAACAGACTTGCCATTTGACATTCTCTGACAAAATTATACAGATAACCCAATTTATTTGAGAATTTTGTGGGTAACCTTATGTCGGATGTGCTGCCATATTGGTGGAGAAGGCAGAGGAAACGGGGCGGAATCTAGCCGGAATGAAGAAGGTTTTTGAAAATTTCATTGCTAAGACAAACGAAAAATTTACGTCCATGCTCTTAATCATTTCACACAAAATTAAATCTGTTGACCGGGCCACAATTGAAAAACATAATTTCAAGTTGTAGCACTTTTAGGTGTTTCTCAATGGCTTAAACTTATTCTTTAGGATCCTTGGTTCACGATCTTAATCGTTGGTCAAGAACACTCATATATAAAGGGAAACCCCTAGCCGTTTAACCACTTCCCTCTTTCATTCTTGGTTTTTCACTATCTTAATATCTTCACTCTATCTTGGTAGTGCAATCTCTTTGAGATTTTTCTTCTTCTTTGTTATTCTTTAGTGAATTAAACTCTTGTGCTCCTTCTGGTTTCAAGGGTTGTGTTTCTCATTTTGAGAAGGAAAAAATTGAGGGTCAATTGTTAGTGAAATTCAGGCAAAATTGAGTCGCAAGCCTCTGGGATCCGTGCTTAATGTCAAATGTCTTCTTGTATACTATTTTCAACATGTTGGTTTTGTGATTTGTGGTTGAACATTCAATTTTGTGGGTAAATTTGTAACAAAGGCCAGTGGCTTCCAATATTTGTTCATTTTTCGTAATATCTCTATCCTTGGGCATTTTCAAAGTCATTAATAATTAATGTGTTTTATCTTTGCATTAATGTTCACATCATAGATGTTTATGCTTAATAGAAGGTTTTGCAGTTATCATACTTCACAATTGGATGAATAACTATTGTTAATCATAAAAGTGGTGAGTATGTAGTGGCGATATTAGTGTATTTGGAATGCATTGAAAACATGCTAGTAAAAGGCTGACTCTTATGTTCATTGTATATCACTAGATCAACTAAAATGGTCAATTTCAATATTAAACAAATCTTGGATCTTATTTTTTTGTTTGAATTTTTTTTTTTTTTTTTTGAGACATAGAAGAGAAGTAATAATGTGACCTTGTTATTTTGACAATTTAGACGACTGGATGTGTAAAATATATATTCAAGATATGGGATTCAAATTCTCGAAAGAGAGATGAATATCCGCTTAAGTATTTTTTGGTACAAGCAAATCTAAGATCTAAGTGATTCAATAAAATATTTAGAGAAATATTTCCCCCCAAAAAGGAAATCTCAATAGAGAAAAATTGTTGCTTAAAGTGTTAGTTATAATGGGAGGGTAAAATCATCCCTTGCGATTGTCTCCAATTATGGACACTCTATAGTGTTGATAATTAGGTTAGTCGAATCCGGACTAACTGAAAAATAATTGATAGCTATTAAATAATTAAAAGTTACAAAAGACTTATCAAGCTAATGACCTAGGTTCGAATCTTCTTTTAGAAATGTCATTTAAACCTTACTTTGGACCATTGGAGTTTAAATTATAAAACCTCAATAGTTTCCTAGGATATCTCTCAGAAATTAAGAAAATCGATCTAGACATGCATAAGATAGATAGGACTAAAAATTAGGCAACAGAATTAAGGCTACACTGCATACGTGTGTGTATAATCGAGACAGGGTTGAACTTTTCCTAGGACCTCTTGGTTGTGCTCTCTTTCTTTCCCCTTGGTACATACACATGCATCCAAAAATTGAGGCAAATGTTTATTGTTTATTTGTTTGGTATTTCCTCATGCTATTCAAAGTTCAATTCGGAGTTCTTGGAATTCGAAAGTGATCACACACCTATACCAAAAATCTTAAATATAAAATTCGGACATGCATTTGTAATAGGATATTTACATGCGATTGTACAATGAAATTTGACTTGCACATCTATGCTAAGAATCTTAAAACAAAAATATGTTCAGGCTTTGTTGCAGCGAACTCGTGTGTAATTTTACAATGAAATTCAACTCAAACACAAGAGGTAATTGGGTTATTTTTTACAGGTTAGTTAATGAAGACATAAAAACTTGCATCAATAATCATTCTATTGGATAATAAATGTAGCCCCACAACCATGAGTATTGAGTTGCAATATAGGTCAAGAGCAACTAGTAATAATAAATAGTTCGAGTTACACGGCCAAACACATATATTGTCAATCAACAACTAGTGTTTAGTCATACTTAATTGGTTTAAGAAAAACATCAACATATTTATAAATTCAAATAGTATTATAAAAATAAATAAATGAAAGAATATTTTAATCCCAGTTTCATCCTAACCTTACTGTGTCTCTCGACGGAATGGGGACAAGATGGTCACCTTGACCATTATCATCCCTAAAAACACTTGGTTACTGCTTGTTTGGTCATGCTTTTAAGTGTTTATAAAACTTAAGTCATATGAAATGTGTCCATAATTAATGAGTAATAAGTTATAGATCCTACTATATCCATATATTAAATGCATGTTTGACCAATTTAAATTATAATTTAAGATTTGCCTAGTCTTTATTAGGTCAAGATGACAATGGTGTTTCTTAATTATTTTTGTCAAGACGAACTTTAACTTTAATGATCGTTTTCACTTTATTAATCGTGAACTATTGAGTTACTCGATCTTCAGCTGAGTGCGTTAGGTTATTTAAACTATGATCACGAGTTATCTCATGAAGTATTTCAATTGTTTACTTTTTCTCTTGTTTCTCTTAGAGGATTCCAATATGACAAAGATTAACATGTGTACTCAAGGAATTGAAAAATTAAATAAAGGGAATAATCAAATTTAAATTATAAAGAAGAAAAAAATTTAGAATCACGGCTAATAACTCATTTGATTTGAATCCCCTTCCCCATGAAAAAGAAAAAAATATTAATTTTGTAAATTGCTGCATTTATTCAAAATAATCTTTATGAGAGATATTTTTTATGTTAAAATGATAAAGACTGCTTTTGCTTAAAATTGTTTTCCAAACTAAAACAAAATTTTCAAAGTTTATTACATATAAATCCCTTGTTTACTATGTCTTTATTTCCCCTCATAAATATACATTTTTATTAATTTTTGTTTCTCCTAAATTATTCATCAGTCTTTCTTCCTCACTAGTAGCCCAAATCAAAAGGTATGGCCTTTACCTTCTTTTTCCCTTTTTATGTGAAACTTTTTTGAGTTTTTCAAGTTGGGTTCTTTCTTTCAAGGAAAAGAAAGAAAGAAAGAAAATATAGGTTCCATTTTTTGTTGAATTTTACTGTTTCTTTCGATATTTTTTTTTTTTTTTTATGAGGATGTATAGTTTACGTAGTCATTTTATGTGATCATGTTACTTCGATTTTTTTTTATTTTATATTGTCACTTAGAAAAAGGTCTTCTTTTTTCTCACTCTTTGATTTTTAGTTTGTTTTAGAATATAATTTTTTTTACTTTTTATTTTTATTTAAAATTGATTTATTAACATCATTGATTATTACAAATATACATGGTTCTTCTAACATGAAATGTGTGTGTGTGTGTGTGTGTGTGTGTGAATGAATGTATATACATTTTTTGTTGTTATGACAATATATGTAAAAGTGTTTCAGATATTAATGCCTTTTGATTTCCAAGATCGGGAGTACTCAGATAAATATATTTTTTTTTCTTGTATTTATTCCATTTTATTATGTTTTTTAATAAGCTTAACACATAAACTATTTCTATAACGAAACTATAAATCAGGTCGAATCTGTCAAAAGAAAACCATATTCGTCAACCAATTTTTAAAAATCAATTGTCTGTTATCTTATTTTGAGAGGAGGGTGCATGGGTGGGTTGGTCAAGCTTAATGAAGTTATTCTTGAAATTTTATTCGTGTCTATTGAAAATGGAAGTACCTTTGAACTTGTAGAATGGATATTTGGTGAAGATGAACTTAGAGTTCCACTTTTATATTGATATTCATTGCATTCTTGCACGTAGTATGGAAAATATAAGTTCAATTAATGATAGGCGACATTGTTTTTCAATTTGTTTGGATATTTTTATATTTATACATCTTTGACATATCTCTATACAATTAAAACAACAATAAAAGTACTTACGTTGTAAAAGTTTTTTCTAATTCAATAATCCACCTTGTACCATCCCCCAAAATTACAAAAAAACCTACCATTTTTTCGGAGTAGGAAATTTAATAATCATATTGTACTTATAAAATTAAATTACTCTGTGGTATGAAAATGTATTGTGCTACAGGTTGTACCTGTATCAATTTGCCGAAATCTGAACTCTTGTGCCTATCTGTGAAGAGTCTGTAGATTAATTCTATTGTCTAAGAACAATTTGTATATGTTGAAGTAATAGCCCTTCATCTTGAGATCTTAAATTATCAATAATGCATGTGATTGATCATATTCATCTAAATTCTTTTCATGTAATTACCAATTTTTATTTTGAATGTTTAAAAGTATTTCGATTAGGTGTTTGTTTATATTAAAGAGGAAACATTATCACGATTTTTCATTTTTGTCAAATTCAATAATGTGATGAAAAGTCATTGATCAAATTCGCTTGGTTGATTTTTTCTTCTTTTGAATATGTGACACTAAGCCCTTGGTTTGTCACCATTTTCTAAATCTAAGTTTTCCTCATTTTCAACCATACATCTCATAGGACTTATAACTTTAATCAACTCTACCCATTTTATCAGTTTTTTTCAAAATTTTCTAAAAGTCTGGTTCTTAGCTAAACAAAACAGGCGCCGAAATTTGTAGAAGGTGTAGAGTTTGCAAAATTTAGTATTCAGTTGTCAGAATGCGCCTTTCGGCTTATACATATTTGATTTTGTAAGCTGATATACATCAAAATGTTTTGTCAAGGGGAGTTCAATCAATTGAAAGATTTTATGTATTACTACACATTATTATTCATCATTTTTTTATTACTTACTTCTTTACCATGTAGATGGCACTCAATTTGGACCTCAATTGTCCACCGCAAGATGAGGATTCTTCCATGAATGTTGATACGACATTGGGGCTTGGACTTCCTTATGCACAAGTTAGGACATCTTACGAGCCCGATGATGATGATGTAATAATTCTCTCTCCTAGGAGCTACGCTGAGGTAAGAGTCTCTACTACATTCCATTTCAATATTTTCGTGAAGTTTTAAACTTTTAAGTCGTTTATTGATCCACATTTTTATTGTAGGCTCTCAACAATTCCATCAGGAATCGTAGGGTAATAGAGTCTGTTGATTATGAAACTGAATCTCGGAGAGGCAGCTCAGGTTTCTGCTATTTTATCCAAATTTTCTTTTTATTAATATATAATTCAGAGATTTTACAGAAGTACTTTTATCTCTTATTTAAATGGAAAACTTAATGTTGCTTGTGTAGTTTTAAATCATAATCCCATCACATGAAGGTCTAGACGCACTTTGTGGCAAAATAATGCAATATTCAAACTTCTCCTCATTGCCTGTTTGATGATTACATTGACTGAACTTTCTTATCCAGAAACTTAAAAAACAAAAAGAGCAGACTAACTTTCAAACTATTTGATGCAGTCTTTTTAGGCTTTATTACTCAAAAATACATATAGAGAATTATGTGAAAGTCGATTGAAAACTCTATTAACATAGCCCTGAACTAGAATTTTATGATTTTTCAATTTCCCCATGATGATTTTCTCAATCAAATAAACCTTGCAATTGTACATGTCTGGCAATCTTCAGTAAATTCTTGAACAAACATGCTTTACAAAAGTAACTACTTTACTATAGTACTGGACCATTTGATGGACAATGTGCATAACTTAAGTTTATAAATAGTAATTATTGTACATTTAATTGTCATAAATTGTTTCCAAATTACATTTCTTTTGCATATACTACAGCCAGGCGGCCTAGCAATGGTAACAAGCGCCCAAGAATTTCTGCAAAACAAAGAAGTGGTGGGGTGGAGGTATGACTACCTTTAGATCTATTCGATGACCCTATTCATACACTTATCATTGCAATTTTTTACATTTCTTGTCAATTATTTGAGTTTAAGTTTTATTTTTAGCTTGTAATATTTCAATCACAAATTGGCTTCACTAGAATGTGAAATTGGATTTCCTAATTTGATCCAATTATTCCTCTCCCCCAAAGTGAAGGATGTTTCTTTCTATACCTTCTAGATATATCTCATTATATCTTCACTACTAATACTCGTATTGCCAGTTTTTATTGATCAAGAGCCCATCTATCCTTTGAGTTTTTTTATTTTTATTTCTTACATTATACAAGTGATTTCTTAAAAATTAAATATTTTTCCTTTTTAAATGAGTTTTAGAAGGGCTGATGTTAATTCTTTTGTACTTTTGAATTAGTTCTTCATGATAGGTGCAGACCTGTTTTTGGCCTATAACAGAAGGGAGTGAAAGATCGAAAAAACTACCGTAGGATTGTGCATGTTGAAGCAAACCTCTGACCTGAGTTGTAGAATGCCATGAGCATTAAACCCACTTCCCTACCCATCCCATTTGGTTTCTATTGCTAACCATTTATCATCTTAACCGTTGGAAGTCGTCTATAGCTCATATAATATTTTATGTGCTCTCTTCCTCTGATGGGATAACGTTCAATAGCATTATTATTTTTGTTCTTGTATAGATGTTTCAGTTTTATAATCAAAAAACATTAAGCTGGTTGAGCTAATATAATTCATAATTTTTTATTGATCACTGTGCACGCCGTGTGGGAAAGTTTTTATTCTCAAATTCATTGGTATATCTAGCTCTTGAAATTTAAACCTTTATTTAGCATCTACATGTGTTTTTGTCCGACTCAATGTTGTTCATTTCCTTGATTCATTCATTATTGCTGACAATTAATTCATCAAATTGTGATTCTCAGTTATCCCAGCCCGTTCCACAGCAAAAACCACCCATATTTAGTTGCCCAATTTGCATGGAAACAGTTGTTGAAGAAACGTCAACCAAGTGTGGCCACATCTTCTGCAAAAAGTGTATTACTGTTGCAATTAAAATTCAGCACAAATGTCCCACCTGTAGGCAGAAACTTAGAGTGAAAGACGTCTTCAGGATCTACCTTCCGAATACTGAATAATTAGACTATACCAATGGTGCCGAATTCTGTGAGTGCGCCCTCTAATTTCAGGAATTATATTTTTGAATATGGTGATTTCTGTATATCTAATCCAGCTACCTTTATCTGTTCTTGGATTTGGGTTTTGGTTGAGATAATAAAACAGAATTTCTGGGCCCCTTCTTGGTGCAGGATAAGAAGTGATGATTCTTCATTTATCTGATCCACTATGTTACATCTTCGGGTCGAGATGTGATTCTTGGCAGGTTGATATTTCTTCATTGGTTTCCATAGGCATTTCACCATTTGAACTCAGCATTTTATGAACTTGGTTTTGAGTGAACTTTGTTTTGCTTCTCTCTATGCGGAGTGGGTGTTTGAATCTAGGCAATTTCCTTCCATGAAATTTTCTTCTCTCCTCCCCTCTGAGAGACGTGGTTCTTGGCTGATTGTTCATTTTGACTACAGAACCTTATTAAATCAGCTTTTAGTTTCATGTTTCCAGTATTACTTACTTTAGAAATTTATCTATTGAATGATTTCCGAAAAAAGTTTTTAATGGATGAGGATTTTGTATATATTGTTTTTAAATCCTTTGTTTTAGTCTGTAATTCTCTACATTTGGGGAGAGGATGTGCAGTCTATGGAGAAAATTTAGTTTTACTTGCAGTGTTTTCACATTTTAACATTGTGATGGAGGACTAATATTTCCTGGAGAATCCAGCCACCCTAGGTTGAGTTGGCCCTGCACGATGGCTGAGGGACAGGGTGGGGGTGGCGACTACTCCCGCAACATTTTTAATATTTTTCTGAAATTACGTACAAATTTTGAAAAAAACTATTTATATACACATAATACATATATATTGTTCCTCAAAGTGTTTTTGTCCACTTTACTTGAAATCGACTGCGCACTAACTTTGCTTGGATGGTGGGGAAAAGGGAGAAAATGCAGTTCAGTTGTTCTTTTCATTTTCATTTTCTTTTGTTCATCTTTTTCTTCAGGTAGATAGTAAGATAATTATTTGTGTTATATACTATATGGTTATTGCTAAATGTTTAAGGGGTGCATGGTCACTAACAATATCCCTAACAGTAATTTCATTTGAATCACAACAGTCTTACCGGCAGCAATTTGTCAAGTCTTACATCCCACAATATGAATTTTAATAAGAGAAACCATCCAAAACCCTTTAAAGCTTTATAAACATTCATTGTTTTTCTATTTTGTGTCCATCTTATATAAGGAAGGAGAAGTCATGAGTTCACAGGTATGAAGTAGGTATTAATACATGATTGTTTCTAAATCACTGCATCATCAGTTATTGATGTTGACATTTTCCAAATTCAGAAACCACCCCTCCTCCTTAATGATTGATTGGATTTGTGTCTTCTGTCGAATTAAGGAAAACCCCAGCCTTATATCAATGATTTTAGAATTAAAAAAACCCCATCCCAAATATATCAACGATATCACGTTGACATGTATAATAATATTGAGCACATGATACTTTCCCATCTTACCTAAGTTATGGAATGTTTATTTTTCTTTTATTTTTAAGACGACTTAACTCTATTGCCCTACCCTAGTCTCGAACTTCTATGAACATTTGACTGTTGTTTAGAAACCTCTCCATAGCCTAAATCCGCAATCTATTTAAAAACCCTAGAGATAAATCATGTGTGAAAATTTAGGGATTTGAGACTAATTCTTTAACGTTCTTTTCATTTTTGGGACCTGGACAACAATTGCGTCCAACCCCTGGATTTGCCCCAGGCTAAAATATAATTTGAATTAAATTGAGGTATTTGTGAAAAAAAAATGCCTTCAGTCCATTTTTAAAATTAATGGCACTCATATCACTTGTAAATGAGCAAATATACCATTAAAAGCACAGTGTGGAAGTAGCTTGCACGACCATATAAACAACTACAATAGAAAAATAAAAGATCAGAACATAAGAGCTCTGCAAAAAACTAAAAGCAATCTAGAATTCATTACCATTACATTAAGAACACATCACCCGTTCATACAATAATTACTTAAATGTTGTAATGTCACATACGCAGCACGAACTTACCGGTTTTTGAAGTTACGGGATTTGCAAAGAGTTTACCAGGTATTACACAACTTACCGGATTTGCACACACTTACTGCTTACCGATTTTTGAAATAGCTTACCATGTTGGAAAGAAGCTATCTGTTTTTTCATTTTTTTCAACTGTTTTTCATCTCTTCAAAGATCATCAAGAGCTCTGATACCACTAATGGATTGTAGAAGACAAAGAAGAGGGAAATTGTTCAATCTCATTCAACTAAAGATAGTAAAACACGCCTGATATATATAGCCATACATTTAGTACAATTCAAAATGCTTTTCAACAACTATTCTACCAACTCTACTCTTGCATACTTGACTGAACATATGGACAGCTTGCAGCACTAATTTGCATAAATTATAAAACATAACTTAAGCTATCATAAGTTACAAAAATATATGTCAAACTAAAGATAACAAAAACAANATATGGACAGCTTGCAGCACCAACTTGCATGAATTATAAAATATAACTTAAACTATCATAAGTTACAAAAATATATGTCAAGCTAAAGATAACAAAAAACAAATGGTTTGACAACAAAAATGTCATATATGACACGGTTCATCAAAATTGTTATAATAACAAGGTCAGATTTTAACACTTCTCTTCGTTGCCTCAAGAAATCCAAACAACGAACTAAGATCCATGAATTTTTTTTTTACTAGCCCATGTTCAATGCATTCCAATTACACTAACATCGTTACGAAAAAGTCACCACCTTTATGATTAACAAAATTCATTCACCCAAATAGTGAAGTATATGATAACTGCGAAACCTTCTTTATAAGTATAAATAACCGTGATATGAAATCTAATGCAAAGATAAAATATATATTTATTAATGACTCTTAAAATTACCAAGTCTACAAATATTACAAAAGTATATACAAATGGAGGGCATAGGCCTTT
>CAIGRP010080429.1:0-15958 GCA_903798385.1 Fraxinus cuspidata | reverse complement strand
CTACGTAATAGTTTAATCGTATGTCCATTTTATTCTTTAAATAAAGAATGTAAGTTAAGCGTCCAAGTACTTTAGGCCTCTTATTTAGTCTCATTCTATTGTTTTATTGTTGCTTTTTAAATGACCCAATTCTAGAAATCTAAAGGAAAATTTTTATTAGACTATTGAAATTTTGTTTATTTTTTGAGGCCTCTCAGATCTTGAGGCTCAAGGCAATGACCTAGTTTGCCTTGGGCCGGACCTGGAATGATTAAAACCTTCAACAATTTCTGGCATAGCTCAAGGAAAAGCTCCGACGACAGTCAAGATCGTGTTCATAATTTGTCATTTGAGCCTATGCATATAATTAATTGTGTATTAAAGCCTATATTAAGGTTAAACCCAATTTAAAGTCATTTAACAAATAATTAAATTATTGAATTTTGGGCATCTAAATAGAATATGGGCCTAAATATATGTAGAGACAAGATTCTTTAGGTTGTATTTCATGCAAGATTTTGGCAATAAATATTTTGGATTTTCAAAATCACGATTTATAAAGTTTTAAATTCTAACAAGTGGTATTAGAGCCAACTCCATATTAAATCATTGAGAATCAAAATAAAATTTTAGGGTTGAAATTCATGCTTAAAATTTGGGCTATGTATTTTAGCCATAAATTTCAAAATTTGATTTTTTTGAGAATTTTTCAGAACTGCAACATTGTTGCGTCGCTACGTTTCAGATTTTAGGCCTGTAGTTGCGCCACGACGTTGGGAGAGCGCTTTGCCTGGGCATTGCATTTCAACGCTGCCTGCAGCATTAGGTCTCTGTAAATTTTATTTTTTTGGAAACAAAAAATAAAAAGAAGGACAATCAAAATTCAAATTTTGATATTAAGTTTCATTTGGATTTTCCATTTTCTAAAATAGAATAATTGAAGCAACACGTTACCAAAATAACATCTCTGTTTAAATTAATTTATTTGGAATATAAGGATGGTTGTATGTATGTAATTCATGCGAGTATTCACAAACCCAAATGAATGTAAATATTTGGTTGAATTACATACATACATGTGGTAATAAATATGTGACAATTATAAAGTTTTTTATATGAACATTGTACAATGATAGGCTTAATGTTTGACATGGTTTATGAGATGGCATCACAAATTTTATCAAGTAATTATCTAGTTTGATTTTGAGATGAATGCAATTGATGATTTTGTATATCACAAGTTCAGTGGGAGTAAACATATTTCGTTGATATTGTATGTCGATAACATAGTGGTTGCCTGTAATGTTATAGGGTAAGCACGAGACCAAGATATTTCTATCTTGAAATTTAGAAATGAAAGATTTTGGTGACACTTCTTTTGTGTTAAGGATACAGATACACCTGAACCATTCTCGATGTATTCTTCTATTATAGCAAAAAAGTTATATCGAATATGTTCTTAAGAGGTTTGGCAGTAGGATTGTATACCAAGTAATATCCCTATTCCTAAGGATAAACTTGAAAAAAAAAATGCAGAAAATTTATTATACTTCAACAGTTGAGAGTTTAGTATGTGCTCAAGTTTGCACACTTTCGAATATAACATTCATTGTTGGAATGTTGGGAAGATATTAAAGTAACTCTAGGATGAATATTTGAAAAGAAACCAAACAAGTTATTCAAAAAAACAAATGATTACATGATCACATACATGAAATCTAACCAATTAGAGATAATTGGATATTCTTATTATGGAATATGATTGCAGAATTTTGTCATTGGACTGCACATTTTTTATGGAATTGAAAAATCACTCATGTTATTTTGTGATAATAAGTCGGAGACTTGTATTCCAACAAGAGCTCGTTGATGTCAAAGTTTGTAGATGTCAAAGTTTGTAGACATCAAATTCCTAGTTGATGAAGAGAGTTCAAAGTGGACATTTTTCTATAAAGCATATTGGAACATACTCTATGATTATAGATTTATTTACTAAAGGGCTATTACTCAAGGTATTTCATGAGCATACTGCTCATATGAGTGTTGCATCTTTTGTAATATGTCAATTTAGTGGGAGTTTGTATTTGGTTGTTGTCTGATTAAGACACATTTTATGCTTATAGTCATTCAATTTATTTGAAAAATAAAGTATTGAGTCAAGTTTCACTCTGATTCAAGTTTTTTCGATTTGACCTCAGTAAAGTATAAGGTAATACAACTGGAAATATTGATGTTTGGATCACATTGCATGTTGATAAGTGTGTTTTTACAAACTTATTGGCCACTTCATTTGAACTATTGTTGATGAAATCGATAAAATTCTACTCACAATTGGATAATAATTGCTTTGTAGGTTAAAATCCCAAATGGAAAGGGACAAGACAAAAGGAAGAGAAAATGACCAAAAGCGAACAAAAATGTGAAGTTGGGACCAAAATGCACAAGTGTCGAAAGTTAAGGGACCTTTTAATGTAATTTATGAAGGGCAAAATTGAAATAAAAGTCAAAATTTGAGAACCAAAGTTGAGGGACCTGACTTGCAATTAGACCAAGGATTCGATTGCAAATAAAAAATGAAGAGAAAGCCTTGCGCGCCCGGGCTTGAGCCAACTATGACCCGAGAGTGAAATTCAATCACGACATGAACACGCCACCTTCAATTGTGGACCGTTTTGCCTGTTTTTTCCAATTCCAGGGATTTGAGCCGCAAATCTTGGGTTGTTGGCTACGTTTTTGAAAGAAAAAAAAATCATTATCTTCTTTCTTTTTGCATTTTCTTTTTTCCTCTTCATTTTCTTTTCTTTTTCTTTTCATATTTTATTGACATTTTGGGGGCAAAATCAAAAGTACAAGGAGAATTAATCAAAAGAGGGGAAGAGATTCAAACTTGAAAATGATCTTTCTGATTCTCGAAGAATTTGTGAAAATCAAGTTCAAGTCATTGACATCTTCAAAAATCCAACAAAAAGGAGTTGTATCTTTAATCGTGTATTTTCTTTATTATTGTCTCTTATTTTCAATGTATCATATGAATATTTTCCGTTTTATCATTTGTATAAAATGAGCTAGTTATTTGTGTTGAGATTTATGGTTGAAGTTTAACCTAATTTAATTAATTTCAATGTTTGCTATTTAATATTTAATTTATTTATGCTCATGTGTATTTTATTATTATTATTATTATGATGATGATGATCATTATTATTATTACATTTTTATTTATATGATCAATAGATGATTGTGTTTAGTGATTTGTATATCATTCGAGAGAAGATTATGCATTTTAGACTATATAGTAGAAACTCTAAGTTCTTGTAAGGGATAAAGATGTATCTCTAACACTAAATGACCTATTAAGTTATTTTCACAAGGATTTAATGCGGTTGATTGATTTTAATAGAAATAAAGATATAATATGTTAAACCAATTAATTGTGGTTAATTTCACTCGAGAGAGATCATTAATTAAAATTGGATAATCGGATCTAATATTGTAAATGAGTAATTTGTTAATTGGTTTGTGAAAAAATTAATTAGGCGACGATGGAGCGAACTATGAATTCCAACCACATTTTCCTTCGAAACTACGAAGTTTTTTTACGTTTTCTTATCTTGTAAAGTTTTAGTTTATTTTTCATTACTTTAAATCAAAATCTTAAATGTGTGTTTTATTGTTAGAATTAATTTGATTAGAGTGAGGTAATCAAAAGTAAACATTCCACGAGGGATCAACAACTCAGACTTAAAAAATTCATTTTATTACTTATACATGACACACATATTTGTGTTTTTCACTTTTGGCGAACACTTGTAATTTCCATGTAACACATCCATACTTGATCTTTGTCATTTGATTGTGTTGACATACGTAACCATTGATAAGTTTAGTTAACGAAGATCATTTTGATATTATAAACATAATTAATGAACGAGATTGTTCGGAGATACTTTTGGTTATGATAGCAAAAGTTTTAACATTATAAGGATATGCATATTTATAAGTTAACACATATGTCCTAATTGGAAGATTGTTTAGGAAAAATAATTTATCGTGTAGGCCTACGTATATAATTAATTGTATATTCACTATAAGAAATTTATATTTTCCGTACAAAAATTTTTTGTAGGAAAAAGGTTCTTATTTGTGGGAAAAATATTTGGAGACGAAAATATTTTGTAGGCACGTTTGTGGGGGCAAACAGTAAAAAAAGACAATTTTTTGAAATTTGTGGACTAAAGGTTTTCACTATGAATCCTTTGAAGACGAATACAATTTGTCGCCTAAGTTTTCTCCTGACAAAATCATTTATTTGCAAAATTTAATGTTGCCCACAAAACGATTTCGCTTTTTCCTACAAATTATATTGTGGGATAAATCGTATTTTTCCTTACAAATAATTTTTTGTGTGGAAAGAATATTTGTGACAATACGGTACATATTATTTTATAGGCTAAACTCTGTTTTTCTCTACAAATATTTTATCGTAAAGAAAGAATATTTATAGATTATTATGAAAGATTTCATAGGACAAATTAAATTATTTCATATATTTTTATATTTTATTTATATTGTGGTAATTTTTTTTAACCATATTCAAATATTATAAAAACGATAAAAGATAATAAACTAAATAAGACATGTAGTGTCAATTGATATAACATTGAATCTAAAATATTTTACCAAAACATAAATAAAAATCATTAAGTAAGGTTAAATCTAAATTTTAAAAAGTATAGCAAACATGTTATATTGTTATGTATCTATTATTATGCACCTAAAAAAATAACTCTTCATCTTCCTGAATTAGATATGCAGCTCATCGTATTATAGTATCTCAAAATGAAGAACTTCAAATGAACTCAATTTCAGCTCTGCTCTAGGTTTGTCCACCCCGAGCACGATGGTCTTTCCCCAACCTCGAAGTTAGACGAAAAGGAGGGTAAATTGAAAAATGTAAAATTTAATAACTTTTCATCAAATATCTTACACTTATCAATATGACTGGGGAATAATTTGGACACCTAATGTATAAACGAGAAAGAAAAGAAAATGACGGTATGATTCCAACATATGAGGTGGTCATACTTATGACCTGCTAACCTACACCGAGTGAGAGTCGATGACTCAGAGTGTGAGAGTCGGTGCATGAAAGAGAAAGGACATCAGACAAGAAAGAGTAAAACTTTTCGACAGCAAGCATATGCGTCCTCGACCAAAGAAGCCATTCCAACACATTCAAAACAATATTCTTCTCCCGCATTAGTCGTCTTATTTATGACATGAGAAATATTATGAAGAACAAAAAATTAAACAATATGAAAGCAAGCACAAGATAATGATCCCCTCTGATCCTTGAAGAATATGTTGTAATGAAGTATACAAGATTAATGAAACAACAAGTGATTACATTTTCCTTTGGTTCTATCTGAAGCATCGTTATTGTTAGAAAACAATAATATATAATTGGATTAAGAGAACTATCTTCCATACAGATTTATCCCCACTACTCCTGTAGTCAACATACAAAAATGTCAACAGGTTGCAAGTAATTTAACGTTAAAAAATAAAAAATAGAGAGAAACAGATATTATATTACACCTAAACAAAGCAGTCAAGCAAATGTGACTCCAAAAGTTTGGAAGTTCGGATAAAAGTTGCGTGTGCTTCCTACAACTCTACAATAAAACTCCGAAAAAATAATAATAATAATAATTATCAAGATATTTTATAGCTTAGTTGAGCTGCATTTGTCAACATCATTCTCAATCCATGGTAGGGTAATGGTAATGAGAATTATATAAAGAAATGGAAAGGTTGATAAACATACCTCCTCATTTTTCCACTGTGGAAGTTCATTCAAAGCTCGAGGTTCAAAAACATTCTCGTATAGGATATGAGCACCTACACAATAAAATAACAACCAAAGTTGTAATGAAACTGAGCTTGCAAGACATTTACATTAAACTTCTATGTCCCTAATTGGAAAGAAACAAAGAGTAGCCATAATAAGCAAGTTAAGACGCAATTTACTTGATGAATGGTTTGAAAATGTCATGGCTTCAATTTTATGTCGTCATGTGAACCAAATTTATAACATGCAAAGCTATGTATTGACTGGATAGTGGCTATCGTTAAGAAAATCGCTATGCCCACATCACAAAATTAGTTTGCTTCTGAAAAGAGAACCTTTTTCATTGCTCTCTCGTCCACCATAAAAATCATTGAAAACACAGATGTACGTTAGTCCTCCCTTTATATCACTAGGAGAATTACATCAACAGTTGCATCTCGATATATTCCATATGACATTATTCAAGTGATTCAATTTTGTCATCTAACACAGCATGGAAAATTTCGTTTGTGAAAAAAACTAAAGGCATTAAGTAACTTCATCCATATAACTTGAAATTTGACCATCAATTTCACGTTCCACTTAAAACAATGGGTTATGTACATACACACTGCATTTAGACTGTCCTCGAATTTTGAAGGGGAAATGATTTAGTTAAATTTGCAAGAAGAAAATACCCGCTTTCTAAAACAGAACCTAAAACATCATATACTTTCTATATTGAGAGGTAACCCAATTTCTTACTCTTTAATTTATTATACTTTCTGTATTTGCATTGCAATAGACTATTAAGGTGCATTAGTATTAGACATGTTTCTATTTCAATAACAGGGTCATTATATCTATATTAAACCCATTCAAAAAAAAAAATCATATATTTGAATAAAAATAGTAGAAAATACATGTGGCACATTTTTCAAGGCTCTAGGGATGTAAAAAAAAATTGGTTACCAAGCTCTCCGGAATGAGCAAGACATTTTTACTATGTTGATTGACTTATGATACAATACAACCCTTTACAACGCTTCGGTAACTTACAAATAAGGAGCATCGATCCTTATACAATATTGATCTTTACGGGACCTCAATACGACTCACACTATTGAGCTTTACGGGACCTCAATATGACCCACGCGATGACTTACAATAAGGAGCACCGATCCTTATGCAATGTTGATCTTTAAGGGACTTCAACACGACCCACACTTTATCAAAGTATTTTTACAATGAAATTCATCTCTTGATAAATAATACAAACAAATTAAGTATTAAGAGAGGGTAACGCTTTAATGAATAGTAATAAATGATAGCTCAAGTTTAGATGAAAAATTATGATGAATATGATAGTCAAAAATTAGATTCAATCAATTAAAGTATTTCAATGAGAAGATGAAGAAATAAATACAATGTAAGTTCATAAATCTTTTCAAGAAATATCATTATTTTAATGAATGATTGTAATAAATTATGTGCTAAGAGAGAAATGAGAAACTTTGATGAATATAATGATTTTACAAATTTAATTCAATCAATCAAAATTTCAATATGAAGAAGAAGAAGAAGAAAAGTTTATATAATGTAAGTGTAAAAATTTTCTTAAAAAATACATATCTCTTTAAAATTAATATAAATAAATTAAGCACAAAGAGAAATGAAAAATTTTAATAAGAGAAATGATTCAAAAAGTTTGATCCAACTATCAAAATTTTTGTTATGAAAAATAAATTTAAATGAATGTAAAAATGTAAGCTCAATGAATATTTTTTAAATGAAAAATTTTGATGAGTAGATTTTCAAAAGTTAATTTAATCAAAAGTTTTTCAAAGTTAAATAATTTGATAATAATAAATGAGATGAGAAATCAATATAATTTTGCTCAAAAATATCTCATTTGAATGCTCTTAAATCAAAAAATGAATGGCAAGAGAATTGATATTTATAGCAGTCAAACTATCCAATATTCTGCTAAATCGGACGCCCATTCGGACGTCCGAAGCAATACTGGACGACCCAAAAAGAGCCGTTGAAAATCAGTTAGAACGATCAGATTTTTTACCGTTACGGATCATCCGGATGTCCGGATGGACAGAAGAATTTTTGTCAAATTGGACGCCTTGTTCGGTGGTCTGGTCAACCCGACATTCGGTTGACCGTTGACTTTTTTTTTTTGCGATGTGATCTAAGTTCAAATATCACTTTAAAAAAAAAAATCAATCTTACTTTTGATCAAAAATATTTTATACAAATGATATGAAAAAATAAATTTTCGTGCACAAAATGATTTTTGAGCTATTGTCATTCATTACTCAAGATCCAAGTGTTATACCTTTATATATGATCTCGAAAGCTTAGTCTTTGATTATTGTCATTAATTACTAAAGATCAAAGTATTTATACATTTACATATGATCTCGAAGTCTAGTCTTTGATCTTGTTTCGAAATTTCTTTCATGGTTGGTTTTTAAACTCTTGATCTTTCTTGACGTTTGGCTTTAATACTTGACTTCGATCTTGACGTTCTTATGAACTCGATTTATGATGTATTGATTTTGATAATGCTTGATTAATTTTAACATTGAACTATTATAATTCAAATCAAAAGTTAGAAACAATATTAATTGTTTGTTATGATCAAAACATTAAGGATGAAATCAACCATATGTTAACAATTATTATTATTATTATTATTATTATTATTATTATAAATAAAAAAATTGAAAATATTTAAAATTTTCATAAAAAAGGATTTTCTTATTTATTGTATGCTTGTGTGTGTTAGGTAGCACTGTTGACAAATATATTTTGAAATTATGTATTAATTTATGAACCGTGGATATGTTAGATAAATTGATTTTTATCCATGTAAAATTTGATATTATCTGTGCACATTAATTAAGTTTAGTATTATAAAGTAATGGATTTATTCATATGCTTGATATATTGAAATAGTAGAATTTAGATGATAAATCCAAAAAAATTACTATAATAGACATCTTTCGATCAAATTTAGATTAATTTGGAAGTGATTTTACTGTTGTAAAGAGATATAGGTATGAATGGGGATTACATGTGTGTAAATTCTTATATGAATTTCCTAATGCCAATATAATGAAAATTATGTGAAAATCTTAAGTTATGAGTCAATTTTTGAGAATGAGTGTTTAATGAGAGACATTGTACTAATTATTGTAAGAAAAAAGGAAAAGAGAGAGTGCGTGAGATATCTCATTCTGAAACGTCTCTTCGGAGCCCTTATGATTCGAGTGATTAAACATGCAAGGGTATCTAAAAACTTGGTATCCTATGATTATCCGACTTGAAAGTTATCAGCCTAAAACTCATTACAATGGTCATTTAGAAAGTTTAGAGGAGATAAGTATGCACATAAAATAAGAAAAATAATAATGTATTTGCATATTACATGCCTTGATTAAGTCTCAAACACTTATTTGAGAAAGTTAGATCTTTGACAAGATATTGTTAGCCTAATTGAGTTTTGGAGGTTGAAATAATCAAAATGTGAATAATTCTTATTTGTTGAAGTATTGACTTATAATTAGTGAGATCCTTCTAAATTAAATAGGGTGAGGGCTTGATGTAAAAATTCAGTCTTAGATAACACACTTGAAAAAGAGTAAAAATAATAATTTTGGAGGTGTGTGAATCTTACGAGTGATGAAAGTAAAAATTTGACCATTGAGGATCGAGAATTGAAACAACTAGTGAATTTATTGAGTTTACTTAATTATTCACACACACATGCACATCGATTTGCATTGGAAAAGTATATATTGATTTTGGTAATGCATCCTTGGAGCTGTTTATATTTAATGCATGTTTGATGAATATTATTGAGAAAAAAATGTATTTAAAGAGTGATATGATGAAAAATATGTGATTAAAAAGTAAGGAAAAATTATTGATATGATGGAAAATATTATTTTATTGAAGAATTTGTGGTTAAAAATGAGTTTTAAAATAATGTATTTTGAAAGAATGTGTGCCAGTAGTGAATACAATGATTCCAATCCTGAGACAAAATGATAGGTTGTCTATCCAAAACATTTTGCACGTTTGTATGTTTGTTAAGTTAAGTTATGATTTTGTTTGAGGACAAATAAATGTTTAAGTTTGGAGGTGTTTGATAAGTGTATTTTATACACTTATTTGGACTTAAAAACACAGAAAATTAATAATTTTTTGAACAATTATAGCCGGTTTATTATATATTTTGTTATTAGGTAAAGCTCAGTGAAAGGAAGTGAAATTGAAAGAAAGAAGTGAAAATGGACAAGATCCAAAGTTTGGAGACTAAAGTGTAAATATTCAAAAGTTGTGTCGAAACTCACGACGAAGATTCGAGAATGTTAGAGGTCAATTAGATGCAATTAGAAGTCAAAATGAGTGAAATATGACCAAAATAATTTTACAAATCAATTTTCAATTGCACAAGGATGTTCAAGATTTCCAATCGGATATTGAGACACATTTTTGACATGGTAAACATTCGAATTGAAAATGAACTCTTTGATTTATCTTTACAACAATTTGAATCGTCTCGATCGAATATCAGGAGAAATAGTTATGATAAAAATATTAAGATTTATTAACTTCAATCCATTATACAAACTATTCCATATTCATCTCTCAATCAAAAATTTTTTTTTTTTTTTTGTTGACAATGGATATATCTTGTAAGTCAAATTTATTGTCGAGAAAAAAGTACAATTTTTTATGGGCACAACTTTTCTCACTATCGAAAATTTTGAAGAAAATCGTGCCCCTACAAAATGTAGAGATTAATTATGATTCATTTCAAAACTAAGAAATAATGTTTAAAACTTCAAAATCAGATACTGTAACAATTGGGAAATATTTAATTAAAAATAAATTTATTAATTAAATATATTAAGACCATAATTCTATACAACTTAGTCACAAATTATTTCTCGATCACATATCAAAAATTTTATAAGTCGCAAATTATTTCACGGTCACAAATCAAAATTTCATAGGTCACAATTTATTTATTGGTTACAAATCACAAATTTAATATTTAGGTTACATATTATTTATTTGTTATATCAAATTTATTAGTCACGATATCAAATTATTGATTACAAACACTCTTAATTCCATCACCTCCCCCACAGCTAGCGTCACCACCTCCAACAAATATCATTTTCAATTTCAAAACCACCGCCACCGACAAGATCGAACAATCCGCCACCGACAAGATGCAACAAAACCGCCACAAAAGGTCAACCGCCACCGCCCCAACAAAACCAAGGCAACCACCAGATCCAACAAAATCGTCGTCATCGCTGCCCAAACACCACCAATAAATCAGATTCACAAACGCCATAACCTCGGCTCACTATAATGCCATATCCAGAACCAAAACACGCTTCATATCTAGAACCTTTGCTGAGGATGAAAGATGGCAAATCAGAAAGCCATGTCTACCCAGCGTCTTCATACGGAGAAACATTGCATAGAAGCAGGCTACAGAATTGCACCTATCGTAGCAAGCGGAACCCATGGCCTGAATAATTTGTGAAGAGTCATTGAAGGTGAAGAAAAAAGTTACCTATGGCATATTGTATGAAGAGTCGTCGATTGCTAATCTGTGAAGATTGCCATTTTTAGATTTTAGAGAGAGAGAGAGAGAGGAGATCACGGGGTTGAATAGAAGATGAATTAGGGTTGAATTGGATAGGGTTGGGCGTCACGGGTGGGTTTATAGTATATTAATTTAATTTAATAATAATAATATTATTAATATAAAAAATATTGAATTATGATCTCATTTTTGAATAAATAAACATAACTTATGATTTCTGAATTATGATCTCTAGAAGTTAGTGAGCCTGCAATTTCCAAAAAAAATTGAAGTTATTGGATTTTAGGCATCTAAATAAAGTATGTGTCTAAATATGTGTAAAGACCAAATTATGTTGGGTTGTATTTCATGATGGGCAGAATATATATGAAAATATAGAGTTATGGTTCTTAATTCATACGTGATTCTTATTTTTTGTATCATCTCATCAATACAAGAATATTAAGAAATAACATATTGAGGAGGAAGTTCTAGAACTTGTAATCAAGAATAAAAACACAAGCAATTATGAAAATAAGATTAAAGATCAAGAAGTCACATTAAAAGATTGCAGTTACATTTTCAATATTCCATACGAAGGATCAAGTTATGTTTCGTACTTTTAATTATTTTGGTGATTTGACATGGATGATCTTGTTAATAAAATTTTTGAGTTTTGTAAATCAAAATTAATAAAAATAGAAAATGACAGATTGCAGAGAATACAAGTTGAAAGAATTTAACCAGGGGTTAGAATATTCAGTCACGTGGTCAAGGATTTTGCTGTTTTACTAAAAAAACTGTCAAAAGAAATGATCGAAATGATGCGAAGGGAAAAAAATTGTTGAAAAAGTTGATCATAATTTAAACTGGCAAATGATAGAGTGACACGTGACATTATATTAGACATTATGTAAGTTTTGATGTATATGTTGCATTGTCCCGGAGAAAATTAGATAGAACCATGCATTTGTCTTATTGCATTTTGCCAAATTTTGGTACAGGTTCTTTAATTATTATTTTTTATGTTTTTTTTGGTAAATTCATCCTTTCAATAAAAAAATATTGTACATGGATTCTTTTTTCATTATTTTTAACAATACATTCTTAAAAAATATCACTTTTCATAAAATTTATTCTAAAAAATAAAATTAATCAATATCAATTTAATTAATATTTTATTAAGTCGGGCATTTAATAAGTAAATTAATTTAAAAACCCGAAAATATGCAGTATTTATATATTAATTGTCAACCATGGACTCCTAATTATCATAATTCTCTCATTTTTGCTCCTTTTGGATGCATTTAGGCTTAAATGTATCAATCACTCTAACAACAATCTCTAGAAGAGTCATATAATCCTTTTATTTTTTTACGTAGGAACCTGCAGCCGCTACTCGTGAGTGCGCACTGAGTAAACCTCGCTGCATGTGCTATAGCTCGTAAACCACACATGAGAGATAAACCGCACTAGGCAAGTCCTGTGCGACGGGCTCGACCGAGGAAGTGTTGACAGAGAATTCGAACTCTTGACCTTCGATTTCCGCGCTCATCTGTTCCACCAACTCGGCCACCTCCGAAGGGGTTCAGAGTCATATAATCTTTATAGTTATGCAGTTAGAGTAAAGCAACAAATGAATCAAATTTATATGATAATTCAGATACCTGCATAACCCATCAATTGCATTAACTCCTATTTTTAGTACGTAAATTCTATTTTTTCTGAAAATTATTATGTAGCTATGCACGGAAAAAAATAACTAAACAAATAATTTAATAAAAATTATTAAGGAAAAATAAATTGAAAATGACAAATCAAGAGGAGAGAGAGCTTGTAAATAAATCTAAAATAGAATAAGAACAACAAAATGGGGGCACACATTCTAACAAAATGCCCTATGTAGTAATTTCTCTCTCTCTCTGTTTAGAATATTCAAATTTCAAAAATTTAGTTAGGGCCACTGTCCCTTGTCGATATTTGGATCCGTCACTGTAGGGAGATAAAGTCTGAATTGATCAAAGTGGGGGTGGGGGGGGGGGTGTGTTAAAAGAATTTCGAAAGTAAAAATAATTAATATAGATATAAATATGTTTTCTATTTATAAGGTTTTATGACGTCTACAACAATTTAGTATGACATATATCAATATTGGAGGAGGGAAAAATTGTTTGAAATAGTCATCTTTACCAAATTGAAAAATAACATTTATCTTTTCTTTTTTTTTTAACGGTCTTTCAAGATGAAGTACACGACAATTATTAATCTATACAAATAATTAATTTAAGGACGATATAACTTTAAAGATCACAAATTTAATATATATTTTTATATGATGACATAGCTCTAGTAAAAAGGGCTGCATTTTGTTGTCTTTAATATATTTTGATGCATATGGTGACAAAGTTCTAGTAAAGAAAGGGATGCACGATAAGATTGTGCCAATTCTAGATTGACCTGATAGAGATATGGCGACTAAATTACTTTTAAAAATGAAATTGCTCATAACGTTGAAATTAACACGTAAAAGTGGAACGATATTACCAAAATTGATGAAACGTGAAACTGCTTGTGTGTGTCGTCTCCTTTCGTTTGTATGTCGGCTATGGATATGTGTGTATCTCCAAAACCAACTATCAATTCCCTCTCTTTCTCCCTTAAGCTGCTGGTTGCCTCTCTATTTCTATGTAAGCGTGTGTATTTATGTATCAATTTCAGCCTCTTTCCTCCAATTTTTGTGCGTAGTGGTGGCAAACGGGCCGGGCGATTCGTCGGCTCAACCGTTCGGCTCATTGAAAGTCGGCTCGTGGGCGACTTGGACTCGTCAAATGACGAGCCCGTGCACGAGCCAAGCGGGCTAGCTCGTTGGCGAGCCGAGCCCTCGCCTACAAGCAAGAGGCTCGTGGGCGAGTTTAAAAAATGGTTTATTTTATTTGTTTGTTTAATAATGTTCATCTTAAAAAAAAACCCTAGAAAATGGACGAGTTCACGAGCCGAAACTCGGCTCGGCCCACGAGCTCGGCTCTTGACGAGCTCGAGCCGAGCTCGTAAGCATTAGGGCGAGCCGAGTTGCCATTTCTCTATGTGCGTGTACGTGTGTGTGAGTATTATAAAAGCAACAGCCCTTATATGCGTGCAACACAATCTTTGTATTTCTCTCCTCAATTTCTAGGCGCTTTTCTGCTCTCTCTTCTAAAACTGTCGGTTGCTCTTTTTTCTTTCTTAAAAAAAAAATGAGCCGCATCTTTGACGGCCCCCACCTGCCCTGTCATGGACTTTGGTGGAGGAGGTAAATCGCAAATTATGCCTCCAAGTGTACAGGGTGGGAGGCTGTTTGTTTACTTGCACTTATCTAAGGGCCAAATCCGTATTTCAGGATTCGAATCCTTGACACGACAGCCTCAAGCAAAGCTGGAGTTTTTCCACCTTCCCCTTTTACTACTTGGAGATGTGCCCTATGGGGCGCTCTTTTTTCTTTCTTGTATGTATGAATGTGTGTATATATAATAATAATTCACAACCTTTTTTATTATTTTCAACCAAGGAGTCCAAATTCACTTATATTTTAATTAAGACCCAATTAATTTTATGTTTCCTTCCAAGTTCTCAAGTTTTGGATTTTGCCATTTTTCCACTAATTTGTATTCTTTTTTTCAATTTTTCATTAAACATAAAGTTTTACCTACAAAATACAATATAATATAAATTAGGTAAAATTTTATTTGAATGAAAGTAAAATATCATGATTTAGGGCTTCGAATCAATATAGAAACTACACTTATCAGGAGCCTCAGACAAGATCACATTAATTATTGCAAATGCTTTCGAAAGTGATTATACATATTATGTGCTTAACAATAATTGACAAATTTGAAACTTAATACAGACTTACTGTAGAAGCTTAACCAGTTTTTCAAAATTCATGAAGGAAGAGCCACCAGGAGCAGTTGCCTCTTCTGCTTTTTTCTTCCACTCCATAGCTTTCTCTTTCATTTTCTTCCCTTTCTCACCATCCATAAGTTCTTTCACAAGCTTCTCCACCTCGTCTCGCTTCACATTATTGTCTATTTCCATTCCCATACCCCATTCCGCACAACAGTACCTGCAATTTGTTTGTTGCTCAGCAAAGAAAGGCCAGCAAATCACAGGCACTCCAGCTACTATACTTTCTATAGTTGAATTCCAACCGTTGTGTGTCAAGAACCCTCCAATTGCTGGGTGTTTCAGAACTTCTTCTTGCGGGCACCAGCTAGTCAACATGCTTCTATCTTCCGTATCTGTCACAAATTCTGGTGGCAACATTGCTGAATCACCGGCAACTAAATCAGGCCTAATTATCCACAAAAATGACTTGTTACTATTGGCAAGTCCCCATGCAAATTCAGTTAGCTGCTGCGCTGTTACCACAGTGATGCTCCCAAAATTCACATATACTACTGAATTTGGTTCTTTTTCGTCCAGCCATTTAATACATTCTAAATCTTCCTTCCACAGACTTGAGCTGGTCAATGTGTGCTTTTCATTCT
>CAIGRP010080426.1:0-31764 GCA_903798385.1 Fraxinus cuspidata | reverse complement strand
ATAGAGTTCTGAACAAAAACCTAAGTGACGGCAGTAGACATCAAAATGCCGAGGAATCATACTAAAATTTTCTAATTTCCAACTATTTTACAAATGAATTAAAATATTTACAATGTCTGAGTCAAGGGGTTTAGATAAAGTTGCGGTCATTGACACCAAGGCAGGTTATAAATGGGAATTCGCAAGGAAGGAAAAAAAAAAGAGCTAGAACACAAGATTTTAAGGCGGGAGAAAATATATGAAGAATATGAGAAAAGATTTTTAAAATATTGTATTAAATAATGTCACAAATCTAAAAATTTAATGAGTGACACTATTTTTGTATTTTCTCTTTAATTTTGTTCTCTTCAAAAAATTGTCGTCGTGTGAAAAGATTTTCCTTTATGACCAGAAATAATTGTTACAACTTAGCGGTCAAGGGTCCATAATAAGGCTTTTGCTGGATCAGTAAAAATAACTCGGTTCATCAGCATCTATATTTGAATTTAGTTTATCATCTGGTTTAAAATAAAGTAAAAAAATGTGTATACCTCTGAAAGATATAAAAGAAATTAAATTTACTAATAAATAAAAAGGATTTTAAAAAAAAAAAGTCATTTTCAATTCTCATTCTAAATGGTCAAATTGGATGGAAAATAGAATTAGAATATTTGTGGTTAAGAGAAAAAATGAATTAATTCATTTTTGAAACTCTATTGACTATTCACCAACTAAACAAGTCTTGATCATAATATGTATTTGTACATAATACTGGTTTGAACATGATTTTAACTTATTTTCGTTATTAATTTATTCACTACTATCAAATTATTTCTACTAAACATACCATTGAAACCTATATAAGTCAGAATTTCACCTTTCATGAAATGCTATCAATAATTTCAAATTACATACAAATATTCGAAAGATGTTGACTTCTTACTCATATTTGTAAGCATTAACAAAGAAAGAAAATCTAAAAATATACAATATACATATATAACTAAAGTAAAAGCAAATGCGTGGTTAGCCTACAAACTTATTAAGAGATGGAAATTATACTTTTGTTCTCTAAGAAACGAGCTTTGCCTCCAATCTTCGACAAATAGTTATTTACTCAAGAATTTAGAGAAGAAATCCATGCCTCAATTCATAACAAATATAATAAATTTTCAGTATAATTATATTTTATAATGAGAGAAAACAAATGACGTAAAAAATATGAAATAATCTAATCATGAGATGCTACACGTACAAGGCCACATGGCCGTACATGCCCAAGGGGGTGGCATTGTGGGGTAGAAAAAACTTGGCACGTACAGGGTCATGTAGCCATGTACAACAAGAATAATGCTTTAGTCGATGGGGTTTGAATACTTAGGATTTCAGCCTAAGCCCATGTTTGGTACACATTAAAATTTTCATTTTCATTCTTCTACTTATTTTCAATCACACATTTTTCAATAAATTAATATTTTTCATCATATCAAAAACTTTTCCTTGTTTTTCAATCATACATTCTTCGTCAATCTACTATTTTAGAATACATTTTTCCAAAATAATATGACTCAAACACACCCTTACTATATATTTTTTTTCCTATCTAGCTACTGTTTAACGTTGTCTAATCAACATTATGAAACATGTAATTTTCATTCTAGCTTATAACTTTATGTATAGGCACTTGAAACATCAACAAGCCTTCTGTCTTCTTAGGGCTTTGACAGAATTTTTGAAAAAACACAAATCCAGTTTTAAAACTAAGAAAATACATTTAAACCTATGAAATTTTTCTAATGTATTTATCTGGATGGAATTTTTTTAAAGGAAATTAGTTCAACGTGACTTCCTAATAAAACTCTTTTACCCAAAACAGGAGCAGGAGCAAAATCCCTGCCAAACAAACCCTTAATAAGCTCTAAATAAAAGCACATGTATTTGTTTTGAAAATGGTTCCTTGAACTAAGTTAACATATAGCAACATTTAAATTTCATTACATCGAATTTCAACATTGCTTGCTAATGTACCTATCTTAACCAACAAGCATACACGAGCAGAGATGCTGCTTACAAGAATTTATTTTCTGCTTTCTTCACGACCAGTTTGTAAAGGAGAACACGAGGAATGTGAAAATCTCGACTATCTGCGTTTATCAAAAATTATAGTGGCGTCCTTGTTGAAACTGGAACTTCAGAGCCTGTAAATGTGCCTGAATAGTTTCGACTTTCAATTACACAGGATTCATGCAGAATAATATTACACAGGACCCGTGAAGAATAAATCATAAGGTAAAAAACCAGTAGCAGCAATGAAAATACGGACATGGTTTCCACTAGGACTAACCAAGATGAAATTATGCATCTCTTTGTAGTCCTTTTCAGTTGGAATATAAAATGTAAACTAAAGGCATAAGAATATTTATTTACCAACCTACTTCACCAATAAACCTTAAAACTTGATTTCCATTGCCTATGGCTTTGTTTACGTGGTACCAAATTTAAACGACAAAATTGATGCATTGGCTATGGTTATGATTGCTGATACAAAAGCATACCTGATCTCCAAAAACTTGGTCATTTTTAGAACTCGACAAGCAGGACCTCATAACAAGCATGGAGTTACTGTATCAGCTGTTGTATCTATTCTTTATGACACTAGAAATAAATGGAAGATGCCTATTGCTATCTCTTAAGGTGATAGCTCCATGTATATAAGAGCATGTTTGGATAGAGCTCATGGAACTTATAACTACACAAAGTAAAAGTGTGACTTATAAGATGGCAGAAGTAGGGACTCCCTTATGCTATCTTATAAGCCACACAAGTGTGGGGTCTCAAACGTTGTGGGCTTGTAAGAAAGTTTCATAAGCTCCATCCAAACATACTCTAAAGCAGCAAAGATAGTATACCTGCAATGTTCAGCCCACAACTAATATATCTCATCATCAGGAATTTCTGGTGTCAAAAACTTCTTAGGGTCTTTGCTGATCTCCTCGTAATTAAATGTAGAAGCCTTGACCTTTTCAGGAACAGGCACAAGTGGAATAATGCTATCTCTATCAATAACCCCATCAATTATGCCGTATTCAACTGCTTCAATAGGGGACATGTAACGATCCCTATCAATATCTTTTTCGACTTGTTCAAATGAGCGACCAGTGAAATCGGATATAATTCCAGTGACATTTTTTTTGTTATGCATTACTTCTCGGGCTTGAATTTCGACATCTATTGCTTGCCCACTTGCACCCCCCAGCGGCTGATGGATCATAATTCGAGCATTAGGCATTGCAAAGCGTTTGCCTTTGGTGCCACTACCAAGGATTAAGGAAGCTGTTGATGCTGAAATGCCTAGGGCAATTGTGGAGACGTCAGCTCTAACAAGTCGTACAACATCAAAGATGGCCATTGTAGCACTGATGAATAGTTCAAAGAAAATCAGTAACTCAAGAAAATATAAAAAATAGAGAAACGGTGAGTAAACACTAACTAGAAATCAGCAAACAAGCAGAATGAATAGAGTTAAAGATGAAAGCCCCGAAAAGCAGATGCAAACACGTGAATTTCACCCACGGCTTGGCTTGGAGTGCAAGCTCAGTTATATATGAGGTCACGGATAAGATTCAAATTGAAGCACAGTTCAGTGGGCCAATGTAAAGAAGCCTTAAATAAGAAAGCCTCACGAAGTTGAATTTCAACCAAGTGCATTCTCAATTTTCACCGACTCAAAATTTGGTTCAAAAGCAATATATGAGGATCGTAGCAACCAACGTATAGCAAGAAACAACAGAACCTTCAGGCATGTTCTATCTCTTTTTCTTTTTATTCTAACTGAATAGTGAGTGATACAAGTTTCAACATAGTTGATTATAGGGGATAACATGATTACATTACAAGATTCAACACAACACTTTATATGTTATATTATTGTACATCTTATGGGTGCTACATGTGGAAGTTAAATCCCTCTGTGAACAGAAGATAAAGACTTGAGCTAAATATAAGCATTTTCTTGACAAATTAACTGTAAAAGCTCCAAGACGGAATAATGATGAGAAATTCCTTACAAGTTAACTAGAAACAACATTGCAAGGTTATTCGAAATATATTCATGAAATGGCTCCTCTGATGTATAGCTCAAATCTGACCGGTACATCTTTTCCAGATTCCATCTCCTATGTTCTTTACCATTGGTTACAATCTATATTTAATTTAAGTTCTAGCTGTCTAGCTCGTAGCAGACCTTTCAAGGTAAACACACATCTTATTTCTCAAATACCACACCTTTCTTATTCAACGTATTGTCCAAGGACATGGACCTCCCCTTTGTAATAATAATTGTCTCCTCATCCTTAGAAACATCAGTTATTCATCCACAGAATCCTCATAATGAGGGACTGAGGGTGAAACTTTTACTAGAAGAGTGACAGTGTGTGAAAAGGGAAACAATATACAGGTACATACCATCCTGCAATTCCAAACAAACACCACATTTTCAACTCTTGAGATAAAAGAAGAAAAGGAAACCATCAAGAAGTCTACAATCTTGTCAGACTATACAAGTTTTGTTCACGAAATCGGTAACTTCAAATCATTGTTGGACAAAACAATTACAGCAACCATCCTGCTTAGTCAAGGGCCTTCTACGATCACCTAGCATAACACCAATTTCTTAAAACTTATTTTCCACAAGTAATGAAAATTCACAAATCTGCAAATTTGTTTTAAAATATTCTAACTTAGCCCCTATTTAACCCCAATTTCTTATAAATTATTTTCAATCACATTTTACGAGGCCCACAACTTTTATATTACATCAACATTTATCAAAATCTACTAAAAATCTAATTTTTATTCAAAATAAATGTGGGACATAATATGTAATGACTCGGCCTCTACGCACAAGTCGTTAACTTACGTACTATCCGCTCTGGAAAGTCTAAATCTATCTTATCCCTCACGAATTTCTATTATATCCCTAGGATTCGAACATTGACCTTCCCCTTAACAATGATTTAAGTTGAATCTTGATACCAATTNACAAGTCGTTAACTTACGTACTATCCGCTCTGGAAAGTCTAAATCTATCTTATCCCTCACGAATTTCTATTATATCCCTAGGATTCGAACATTGACCTTCCCCTTAACAATGATTTAAGTTGAATCTTGATACCAATTGTAACGACCCTGGCCTTATGCCCGGCCGTTCTCTTATGCATTGTATCCTTTAAAAGGGCATCTACCATCTTACCCCTCACGGTTTTCTATCGCGTTCCCAAGATTTGAACACACCACCTCCCCTTAAAAGAGACTTAAGTTGAATCTCGGTATCAATTAGATAAATAACATTGGCCTTTCTAGGTATATGGTCAATCTTAATTTCATCAAACTCAACGAATCGAGCCTACGGCTCTTTTTTGTATGGGTGCTACTCAGCGATGACTTGTCTCACTACAAGCTGAGATTCACTCTTCTTAACGTGGATGGATCGCATGCACATTGCCGCAGCTAGTTCTAATCCAATAAGCAAAGCTTCATAATCAGCTGCGTTGTTCGTGCATGGGAAATTAAGTTTGTCCAATTGGTATCAGGATTCAACTTAAGTCTCTCTTAAAGGGAAGTCATGTATTTGAATCCTAGAGAACGCAATAGAAAGCCGTGAGAGTAAGATGACAGATGCCCTCCCAAAGCGGACAACATATAAAAGAACGGTTGGGTAAGAGGCTTGGGTCGTTACATAATTTATGTCATTGTAACGCCACGAAAATTTTATAGAATAAATTTTTTTGTTTTATATGTTATATTTTTATCATTTTGGTAAGTTAAGGAACTGAGGTGAAATATTATTAAATTCATTTTTAATTGAGGCAAATAATTAGATTTTGATAGAGTAATGATAAGTATATCAATATTGGCTCGTCTTGTAGTTCATATTAAATGATGCATCATGGAATCGTGAAATGGCTATTTTGGATAAATTAAGCACAAGTTATTGAAGTTGAAAGAACTTATCTTTGATTAATAATTAAATGAGTTGGTTAAGGTTTTAAGAATTTTGGCAGCCTTGTAAGATAAATATTTATCCTATTTTGATAAGTTTAATTTTAATCTTAATTAGATTATGATAAATTAATATTAATCCTAATTAAACTAAGATAGATTTATTTTTCACAACCCAGTCATTCTTAATTTTTACATTTCATTTTTCTAAAATTCTGTTGGAGAATTATTTATGAAGCTAATCCAAATTATATTGATAAGTGATGGTAAATTGATTATTGATAATCAATACAATTCTTGTAGTGAATCCCAAACCCAATTTGATTAGGATAAACTTTAAAACTAAGTCTAAATTAATTGGGATTCAACAATTAAACCATATTATAAATATACCATTAGATTAATAAAAGTTTTACATCAAAATTTCCTCCATCATATATTTTACATCAGTAAAACGAAATCATACTATTTGTTTATTGTGCAATCAGAAAACATGAAGATAATTTGCATCCATTAGAAATTATTTTCAAAGCATAGATGTTCCCATATTCACCGAGACAGAAATTTTGAGAAAAGGATTCGGAACGTGCAATCGTATTTTTCTTTCAAAATTCGTTTGATCTATTAGGATAACGAGGTGCAAGTGATTTTATCCCATTTAATTTGATTATTTCATGTTGATAAATGTTATGCTAATGAAAGATATGATACGATATAATATGATATGATATAGCCATCCGGTATCAAAGATATAATATATTATGAGTACTTACCAATTTTTAAAGATATGATATGACGGTGTGACTATTTTAATATATGAATTGATATTTTACTCGAAATTGCACAACACTCGTGTCCTACTGATTATTTCCTCACGTATTAGAACAGGTCGTTGGTTGGCGGACAATTAGGTGTTGTCATTGTACTTGGATTCATTAAAGTGAATTCAATGTCACGTGATGAAAATTTTATTTCCAGCATTAACTTTAGTGTTGTTATATATGGATATTTTTTATTCGAAAATTGATTTATTTGGTTATAAATTTTAGTTTGTGTTTAACTAAGTTGGTGGAATCAATATTTAGTCATGGTCTACTATATAAAATAAAACGGGTGATGCACATATTTATTTAGGGGATTAGTTTTTTTATTGGAGCCTTTATAAGAAAAGTTATGCTATGGAATTATTTGGATTTCTTGTCAATTGTAAAAATTATGGCACGTACTGTTTGTTAAAAACCTTAGGTAATATGAATTAACTAAATTAAGAAATTAATTAAATTTAACATAAATTATAGGAAGTTGTGTCAGAAACCAATTTTATTGTTTATACTTGTCTTGGCTTTGTCTCTGGCCTGTTAACTGTATCTATTTCGTATATAAGTGCCGGATTACGTTTTAAATCATAAATTATAGCTATAAGTTTATTGGATCTTTTCAAATATATAGGAATAAGATATTATGTAGATAAATCTTTGCTCTTTCCTTTTTATTAATAAAGAGTATTAAAAATCTAGAATAAATCATCTTTATGTGAATTTACAAATATTTATTAGTCACGTTAATTTTTTAAAGGAACTTTTGGTAGCTATTTAACTATTAAAAAATTGGGTCGTTACACTCATCCTCGTATTTTCAATCACCTAAACACACCATTGACAATCAAGATAAGCTATAATCATAGAAACTCTCATATGCCCTCGATGCTGTCTCAAAATGTTTAAGCACTAGTTTCTTAATTAATACAGTGCAAGCTACATTACTAGTATTCAAATGAAGTGCCTTCTTACTACACCTAGTTCTCTTAACTTAAATATGCTTCCATTCAACTTCTCATTCAATCATTCTTAGTAGATGGACAAAAGTCCATCATTAATCTTCCACACCATATTATGGTGCATGTCAATTTTCTTCAATTAAATGCAATAAATTCTGAAACCCAATGCAGACACATGAGAACAATTTTTAGATTTCACATATACAAGAATCAGAAAAAGAAAAATTGTTTCAGTGGCTTCAAAGAATTGTCGCATTACAAATACAGAAACCCAAAAATATCACAAATATCTACTATTTACCCTATTTAAAAAAAAAAAAATCAAGAATGCACTCAATCGTTGCACTAAATTAAACAAAACAATTGATAATAAAACCTACATACCTGAGGGAGCCACCGGGGGAATTGACGAAAAGTC
The DNA here is from genome assembly GCA_903798385.1 of Fraxinus cuspidata. Classification (NCBI taxonomy): domain Eukaryota; kingdom Viridiplantae; phylum Streptophyta; class Magnoliopsida; order Lamiales; family Oleaceae; genus Fraxinus; species Fraxinus cuspidata. Next base: position 23,590 of record CAIGRP010080426.1, on the reverse strand, counting down.
GAATGTCCTTAGTGGGGTCCTGAGCATCAAGCAAGAGCAGCTGGCTGATAATAGCATCAGCAAGAAAATCATCAATCTGATTTCCCAAGAAAACAATCCTCTCCTTGAGCAACAAACCCATGGCGTCAGTCTCGGCCCCGCGGATAGCGGTGGCAGGAGTCTGCGGTGCCGACGCAGAGAGGTGGAGCAAGAGCGAGTCCCCAGTTTGAGCAATCGTATTTTGAGTTGAATAAGTGGGTCGGTGAGAATTGAGGGAGTATTTGAGGGGTAACTTTGGGAGTTTTCTGGGTGGTTGGAAAGAGAATGTGTGTGGCTGTTTAGAGAAAGAGTGGAATTGGTTGAATAGAGGTGAATACTGAGAGAGTGGAGTGGAGAGGGTAACTGCGTCCATGGTGAGAGAGAGAGAGAGAGAGGTGTGTTCTTTTGGGAAGGGATTTAGGATATTCTGAGTGAAATGACGTACATATGCAAACCGGATCGGATAGCGACCACCTTCAGCCCGCTATAGGGTTGTCAAATAGGCCCATCAATTAGGACAGCTACGGCCCGGAAAAAGCCCAAGCTGGCTCGATGGGCCCAAGCCTTGGGCCAAGCTCAAATTTCGAGCAACAGTCCAAGCCTAGGTCGGCCTGTATGGTTCGTGGAGCTGCACAGATCAGCCCGTGCAACTGGCTAAAATTGTTTTGTATACCGAGCACGGCTTATAGGAGTGATTATTTGCTGCTAATATACTCCTATATTTGCTGCTAATATAATGCATAGATGGAACTTCACATACCTTACGTTATAATCGTGTGAAAAATATGATAAGATTATTTCGCTTTATTATAATGGTAAGCACACTCATGGACCATAACATAATTTAGAAAATTGAGAATTGTCTATTACATTTTGTGTGAAGAGATTATTAAAACCTCTTTTTAATGCCATAAACGCTTGCAGGTATTTAGCCCCTGTTTGATCTATATTATTTTTTTCATTTTCATTATTCTACTCATTTTCAACCACAAATTATTCAATAAAATAAAATTTTACATCGTATCAATAATTTTTTCTTCTTTTTCAACCACATATTCTCCATCGCATCACTCCAAAAATTGCATTCTTCCATTTTAATATGCACCAAACATACTCTTATTTCCCTACATCTTCACTTGTTCTATAACATTCATCTACATTGCACAAATATTTACTAAATATAGGAGTGTGCCAATTTTCGTTGATGTTTTCTTGTCTGTGGAGTCACGAATATTGAGAAGAGTTGTCATCTTTATTTCTTTTATCCTCATTGACGAACTCTCGAGTTAATTTATCAAGCACTAAACTATTATAAAGTGGATTTTAAATTACTCGAATGTGAAATTATCAAATGTAAAATTTTCGTTATGTGAAATGTATAAATATTATGTTGAAAAAAGAGGTTAGAGTAGTTCTAGTTCTCAAAGTACCTTTTTTAAGAAATATGATTTATGAAATTTTTTAAACTCCAATACAGGTGCTCCCTCATTTAGTTCTTATCTCTAGAGCCATAGATATTAGCGGTACAAATCTTGAAATGTCCTCCGAGTTATCTAGGTATATGTTTATAGATGTTCATGGTGTGTTACAATTACAAGAAATATAGAATTTTGTGTTTCTATCATGGTTGAAGTGTAACGAAAGTTAATATCCAATTGTATAAAAAATTGTATGTAATCTACTAACACATTATTATGGTAGCATCGGAGGTGCATTTAGTCCCTATTTAACAACCATTTTTAGAAACATTTTTTCTATATACTCATTTTTAACCATACATTCACAAAATAAAATATTTTACACATAAACCCAAAATTCTCCCTACTTGGTAACCATATATTTTCCTAAAAAACAATATTCAAAACTTCATTTTCCATTAAAAAAAATGGTTGTCGAACAAAGGCTTAGTTTAGATGATAGAATTTTGTCACACGAACGATAAAGACTAAAATAAAAGATATTGGAGGTTCTAATATGATTGAAGGATTGAAAATGTGTAGAATTACGTATTTTAAAAAAAGTTGATTGTATAGTGGTCAAGGAGTTTTAGCAGATCCAATGAAAAGATATTATAAGTTTTTAAATTCATTTGTTGATTTAATTATGTGATTTTTAGAATCATTTGTTTTAAAAAATTATACAAGAAATATTTTATTTCTGTATAATTTTAATTCTGTTTACGTTGATTGTAGTCGATCCCAAACTCGAAAAATAATGGGGATTGTAACTTTTAATTAATCTACAATTAGTATATAGCACAAAATTTACATTTTTGAAAAGAAATTTGAATTTCATGAATTTAAAAAAAATGTGAGTTTGCTCGGTGAAGTCTGAGCCAAGCCACAGAATTTTGGTCAAGCATTGGCTCAGCTCGGGCAAAAAAAACTCAAGCCTTTTTCATGTCGGACCATGCGCGAGTTGTGAGCTTCGACTCGTGAGTTGACTCATTGACGACCTTAGCCCACTTCTTTAAAAATCGGTTTCGGACTTTAAAAATTATGTTGTTTTTGTCACTAGGTGATTTATTGACCACAAAACAACTATGAGGTGTCCCACCGTGATTATGAACGAATTATTTATAATTGGAATATAAATCATGTTAAATTGTACTACTTTCGATGCAAGTACTCAACTTAGTCCCCATTTGGTCCCTATTATTTGGTATTATGATTTTTGAAATAGTATTTTTTTTTTTTTAAAGAATTGGTGGTTGAAAAAAAAAAAGAAATTTTTTCGATTTATGTGTAATATTATTTTATTGAAAAATGGGTGATTGAAAAGAAGAAAAATATATTATAATTTTAATGGGGCCAAGCGGGGGATAAATTATTGTGAGTGATTATAGACACTTTAATTCATATGCTCAATGTTAAATAAATACAATACAATAAATAAATAAAATTTTCAGATTGTGTTAAAGTAATCTTGTTATGAGTGTAAGGCCTATAAAATAAATCCCCAATTATAAGATCTAATTCGACCTTCACGCTATATCTCCTTGCTAAGGCCTCTCTCTGATTTTGAAGGTATGCTAAATGGACCATAGAAGCTGCAAGATGTGCTTCTATAATATCTCTAAATTTTATAGAATAAGACTTTTTAAGAATTTTTTTTTTTTTTTACCTAGATACCTTTTAATAATTTTGGAAAAAAAATGAGGGACTAAAGTGATATAAATATTAATTCTTTTTATTTGGGTCAAATAATTAGATTTTGATAGAACGAGTTTAATATATTAATATTGAGCCCATTAGGTAGTTCATATTAAATGATTTATCGTGGACTTGAGAAAAGTTAATTATGATAATTTATGCCCAAGTTATTGAAATTCGAAAAAAAGTTACCTTTAATTTGAAATTAATTAAATTGCCTTATGATTTAATTTTTATGGCAGCCATGTGTATATAGGATAAATGTTGATTTTGATAAGTTAATCTCCTATTTTGATTTTGATAAAGTTTAATTATAATCCTAATTTGGTTTTAACACTGATACTCCAAATTCTAACACTAGTATACTAAATCAAATGGAAACAATTTCAAATTAACTTCCAAGTGTCCTATTTTGATATAAATTCAATTAAATGATTAGGATTGGCTTATTATTTTAATTAGGAAAACCATTAATATGATATAATCGTATTATTTGAAACTAATTCTTATCTAAATTCAATTCTTATCTAAATTCCTTATATTACATGATTTTCCAATCATAGTTGCATACAAGCTCAATGATGAATTTCAACTATAAATACTGCAAGAATTCCCATTATTTCATCACAGAAAATATAGATAGCCATGGTATAGAGAGAGAGAGAGAGGAAAAGGTATAAAAAATATAATAGGAGAATTTTTACGCAAAAATTTTTATCTTCTTTTCAACATTTCAATAACGAGGTAAGATACTTATGTTGCAAGCAGTTTGTTTTCATATACATTTATGTATTCAGTCATTTATGAATGAATTGCCAGTTGATCTTCGAGTTATTTATAAAGAGATATGAAATTCTTTGAGAATTTAAGATGATCTAAGATTGGTGTGTTGCTAGGTCACTGATACACTACATAAGAGAAGAGTAGTATGTAATGTTTACATTGACTGTTATATAATTGTGTATGAAAATTGCACGTATCTTATTGGGTGTTTTTAAATACTTACTCTAAAAATAATTTTATAGGTTAGTTTGAATTGATTGGATTCGTGGCAGGATGGTGATGCGGATTGCCAGATAATTAAAGGAAAATAAACATTAAGATGTTGTTCTCTTCGTGTTTCAGTTTTGAGTTTTGAATTCATTTTGAGTTTTGTGTTTTGAAACTTGTTCTCTCTCTCTCTCTTCTTCCCATCTCTCTATTGTCTCTCTCTGTTTTTGGGTGGTGTGTGGTGTTTTTGGGCTCGGTGGCATGGTGGCGTGCGGTGTTTTTGGGCGTAGCGATTTTAGGCGGTGAAGTGGTGGGCTTCTTCTGGTGCGGTGTTTTTGGGCGGTGGCGTTACGGCTTCTTCTGCTGCGGTGGTTTTGGGCAGTGGCGTGGTAGGCTTTTTCTGCTGTGGTGGTTTTTGGTGGTGGCGTCACCGGCTTCTTTTGCTGTGGTGGCTGTGACGTCATTGGCTATAGGTGCGTTAGTGTGGTACATGTGGTGTGTGCAAGCGGCAATAGCTGTAATTGTTGGTGGCTTAACCGAAAACAATCAAAACTCATTTTGAAAATTTTGACTTGGTTATAATTGAAAACACGGGTTTTCTTTGTAGATTTTTAACTTATTTTCAAAAACACGTTTTTTTTAATAGGAAAGAGAACGCGTTTTCACTGTTTTGAAAAATCGAAAACAGAAAACGACTTGAAAATGGTAAATAGAACATGTCCTAAGTTTTTCGGTCATTCAATTTGTTAGTTTAGTTTGTCCAAAGACATGTTATTTAATTAGTTATGTGATTATGTTTTTTTAAAGATACAATTTCCATGTTTTAATTTAAATTTATGAATATTCTCGTTATTTTTTTAGAAATTTATTCCATCGTTCCGCATTTAGTATAAAAAAAGTGAGTTTTTTTCTATAACACTTTGGCGCTTATGAAATTTGGGGTGTTACAGCTCCATTCCATTACCTATTTATGTGCTTATTTGCCAATTTGTGTTTGTTTAGTGTGAATATTGTCTCGTTCCTAACCTTATTGTATGAGAACACCATCCAACAAATTGGTATTAAAAAAATATTTTTTTCAAAAAAGGTACGTGGTTAAAATAGGAAAAAGGTACACAAAGAATGTTGAAAAATATTTCATTTTGAAAAATTAATGATTGAAAATCAATGTGGAGAAAAGTGATTTTCAAAATATTATCCAACACGATTCCTTCTGAATCACCCTAGTGTTTTAAAAAATCTAACATTACTTGTAATCTTGTTAATGTTAAAATAAATAGGAGTGACGTGTCAAAGATTGTCTATTTATTTAAAAGTTAACCTTATGTGAAAGTTTATCGAACTTCCAAGCATTAACCTTAGACTAGCAGAAGTTGAGGAGCAAACCATGTTGAAATTAGCATCAAATTGAATCCCATTCCTCTACATGATGATAACGAGAGAGATGTACAAAGAAACTTTGTCTCAAATTTTACATGAACTTCCCTTTCAAATTGGAGATTTTTTTATGTAAGAAATCAGCATAAATCACAATAAATTTATTTTCTTATTTTTACTGTTTTGTTGACATTATTATTATTGGTTTTTTTAGAATTGATCGTGGATACCATTTTAATCACATAAAGAGGGAAAAGATTTCATCTCTGTGTACCATTTTTCGTGTGATTTTCACAACAAAAATGACGAGTTGTAGAAATGCATCAAAAGACTTAAATTAAATTTCTCATTCCAAAAAGTTGGTGTTACACAGAAAAAAGATTCCAATATTGAGTGAGAGCCAAATGATCCCATTAGGCTAAAAAAAACCCCACGAGGCAGAAAATAAAACAATGATCAAAAAGAATTTGAATAAAACAACTGTGAACTACCATAAAATAATTAAATCCCCTAAAGCAGAAAATTTGTGAACTGCCAACCATATATTTTGATAATATGGGGCTTAATCCTTTTGGCAGCATTCACTTGGACCAAAATGGAATGAATTTGTTTCAATGGAAAATCTGTCATTTATAGGTATTGAGTTTGTATTCGGTCCCTGTTTGTTTCCCACCAGAGCTTTGCATTCACCTCGCCAAACTTTTCTCGGCTGCGTCAAACAAGTCGAAAAGATAAGACAATGACGATTAGTGTTGAAAATCGTTAACACGATGGTAAAAACACCATTAGTAGTCAATTTAGTGACCAGTTTAGATAAGAGTACAGTTTGGTAAATGACGTGAAAAGCCGAAGCTCATAGCTATTTACCTGAATCTGACACGTCGAAGCTCCCTAGTACCATCTACTAGTTGTCTGATGGTAATGTATACTCCCGGCTCATCTTCTTCTATCCACTCTGATTCAATGTCACTGGCATTGCTTATGGAAACTGATGGCTCGTCTACAGAGGCATTTGTATCCCTTGCTTCCATATACGGCGTCTCGCCTCTTGAGGCGCCACTAGGATAAGCTCTTGATCCTGCATTATAATACTGACTGCCACCATGGTCTGGTGGGAAATAATTACTACTCGATGAAGGCCTATACCTTACCGATGGAGTCATCCTCGGGCTTTCCCGGGCAGATTCGAGCCTCGAGTAAGTAGAATCTCTCTGCATCAATATGAGTCCGAGTTTCCATTAGTTCACAACTTTATATACATGTGTACATTGATGTAACAAGAAGAAAACACGTTAACACAAAAGTAAATGTGATTTACCCCATCCTCGGATCTCCCGGGAGTGTTAAAAGCTTGCTGATTGAATTTCTGAACATTGTAGAGCTCCATTATTCTATCGTAATTTTCGCCCCACCATCTCTGAGCTTCCCATTTATTGAACATCTCCCGGCTTCAGATTCAATCATAATCTTGAATAAATATCAATTCCAATAGACATTTTCAAATTATACAACAATTTGGCATACTATTAGTCCAAGTTCATTCAATATCAAATTCAAAACTAGAATAAATCGTATGGCTCTATCTTAATTATATTCAGTTAATTGTTGTTTACATGATGAGAGCATAAATATTGGTTAGGGACAATATGTTGTTGATAAGTACGTACCTGAAACGGATTCGTTTAAGATCATTTCCCCCACGAGGGAGAGACACGAAAGTAATTTGAACACCAGGCTCCACCTGAGCCATCCATTCTTTGGCTTCATCATTTTCTAGCACTACTTCACCATACTTAGTCGAGATAGATTCTCGTGCATCAGGGGTCTGATCACCGGCATACGTCCTGCTAAATCTCGAGTCAGGCCGAGAAGCATGATGTCCAGTGCTTGTAAAATCCCAAGCTGGAGTAGAACTTGAGCTTCCTGGTTGCATATGAGAAGAGTATGGCCCTTCTGATATATCGAAATCAGGATATGATCTTTGACCTCTCTTATAACTGCTCTCTCCTTTGCTTTGTTTACTAGATCCCGAGACCTTCAATGCCATATCCTTGATCTGATCATCATCAGAATAAGAAGTTCTTAGGATTAACGGAGAAGTTTAAAAATGGAAATAAGTAATACGACTACATTTAGTACATGGTACTCAACAATACAATGGACAAGTTTTAACTTGTCTTTATTTTTTAGTACTATCCAGTATTGTGCACCTCTTTGATGATCATTATTTTAGAACTTTATTTTTCTATATTTCAATCACACAATAAAATATTCTTACGTAAATCCAATTTTTTTTTCTATTTTTTAACCAGACATTCTCCGAAAAATCACTATTTAGGCACTTTATTCTAGCATCGCTTTCCCTTGTATGATACTTTCTAGGCTACAATATTTGGCCCTCCTGAAGAGGACAGAAAGTCCGATGTGCAAACATCCGAGAAAATTGCTTGGTATTGTTCAATACACTTCATCTAACGTCCAGATAAAAGAATTGTACTCTTTAGAGCTGAAGCACAGCAGACTGTATCTTCTTTTGTACCAGCAAAGAGCTCTAATAGAATATCTGACGCAATTTAAAGCTAGTTTGTAATTTGACTGCAAAGTCATTTGAAGTGTACTAACTAATTTTGACCTAAAAATATTAGGTTCTTGCTCAGGGTTCAGTATTTTCAAGGCTGAAACTGGCACTTTCAGAACAAAAGTAGCTGCCTTACACAGTCCAAAGCAATTGATACAGCTGTTTTCAGCTTTATTTTGACTCTGCAGGCAGTGGTATTATCATCTGTATATGTATTAATCACGACATTAATTGTATGTTTCGAAAGCCATATCAGATTATACTGAACAATACAATAAACAAAGATTTAGCTTCTTCTTCATTTTTTTTTTTTTTATACCCAGATTTTCCAGCTTACACCAGACTATATCTTGGACCACCCATCACCGGCCCCTCAACAATGGACGGAGGTAAATCGCGGTATATGCCCAAGTTGACCAGGGTCCATGCACCCTTTATACTCCTGGCCCCAAGGGAGCCTTCCTCCATGAATATTACATCACCAAGCTGCTCCACCCACAAATGAATATTACATCACTCAGCTGCTCCATCCAGGAATCGAACTTCCCACACTGGGGTTGCAAGCCCAGCAATGCCCGTCCTTTGCCAACTCGGATGTGCCCCGGGGGGCAGCTTCTTATTCTTCTCTTTGTTAATGTTGCCATTACTAATGTTAAACGATGATATTAGTGCATTTTACTAGGTTCTTTTTCTTAGGCCCGTTTGTCTCCAATTATTCCAAAATATTGTTTGCTACAGTAAGATTCTCCACCACACGTTCACTCAATAAAATGAGTTACCTACTTGTACAAAATTGGATTACAAATATAGTTGACAAAATATGTGTTCACAAGATTTGGACTAATGATTTCAAAAATTATTTTTCAAATCATTGGCTCAGATCTTGCCAACGCATATTTTGTCAACCATTTTGTAATCCAATTTTGTACAAATAGCATTGCTCCAATAAAATATTCTACACACAAATCAATAAATTTACTTTAAATTTCAACCACATTCTCCAAAAAATAATATTCATTGCTCAATTTCTTCTACAATAATGGGAGACAAATACACACTTATTTAGCCCATGTTTGATTTAGCTAAAAAAGTTGACAAAAATTTAAGTCAAAATAAAATATTAATTTTAATCACACATTTCATGAAAACTTAAACTTTTATCAATTTCTCAACCACACGTTTTATCTACTAAACATCAAATTTTAGTAAAACCAAATATGAATTTAATATTATCTAGTACTGTTTAATTTAAAACATAATGTAATAATAATTGAGATCGGAACAAAATGGTGGACAAGTATTCAAAGGTGGGTCATTTAAAAGGTGAGTCTTCTCCAAGCATGTCTCTTGTCTTTTCTTATGATCCCACCTTCCCACTTTCTTTATCAAAGAATTCACACAAGCATCTCAAAAAAGAGATTAAGAACAAGATTTCATTCTCTTTACGCTAGGAGAATATAAGTGTGCACACATTAGGGCTAAATTTCTTGCACAAAAGGCACGTGTCACAAATTTCAATATTTTCTGTAATTTACTTTGATAAGATTGAAATAAAGTTAAAAAGAGAAAAAAAAAAAAAAAAATGGGGGACCAAAGTTTTGAACGCATGATCCAAGAAAGAGTGGCCATGTCCCTATCGTAATTATATAATTTAGTCACTGTCTTTGGTACGAGATGTCCCACCCAAATGCTGCTTCCTTACCTTTGTTCTCACACCCCCTTTGACCAAGACTTTTCTTGACTTAGAATTACTCGATAAGATTAAAAATATTGGTACGATACAATATATTTATCACTTTACTTTTAATTTTATCTAATTCAATGTATCATTTAATTGGAAGGTCGTATATATTTCGAATCACCCTAATAAATCGAGCGACCATGGTATTTTTACTCACTTCTAATTAAAAGACGTTAAAGAAAAAATTTCTTTTCCCGAATGGACAGGAATGACCAATACATTCACTTCTCTCAACCTATTGAAACTAGGCAATTTGAGTACTCAATTGTTTTTAAGAGATTGATTCCTAACCTTTTAAGTTTGTAACACATTGATCTTTGGTCGACAAATTTCGAGCACTCAATTGAGGTTGATCCCTAGTCTTCGAAGTTACATAGCATATAATCTTTAGTTGATAAGAGGGCCGGTTTCCCAACTTTTTAAGAATGTAGCACATTGATTTTCTCATTTCGTCGACAAGTTGTGTCCAATTTACAAACCAAATGTTAGGTTACCTATAGCTTAAGGATCTTCCCGACAATATCCTAAAAATAAGAATACAACCTAAAGGGTCCCACGAAAGGGAGAAACACCAGTGGAACCCACCATTAGATTTAGCAAAAGCAACAGTAGATTATTATAAGTCCTGTGTTTGTGTTCACGAACGAGGAAAAAGAAGCAAGGCAAAATAGAGAAAAATGATAGAATAATACACACAAGTTGAGAATTATAAATATGTAAAGAACCTGATTGGTGAGGGTTTTGACGGCGTCTTTTGTATTGGGAGTACCTCTCGGTGCTTCCTCTCCATCGTCAGCTTGTTGCTTTGAGCACGTTATGCACGTCAACATTTTCTACTCCACTTTCTATATATATATATATATATATATATGCAAATTACCCCCCCTTTTTTTTTTCTTTTCTTTATTTTGCTTCACCTGCATTAAAATAAAGATAAAAATTAGCATTAGAAAAACTTTATTTCTTTATTTATAATAATTCGAGCAAGTATTTAAATAATTTTAATCAAGAAATAGAAATTATTCTCTCAAAATAAGAATAAATGCCAATCTACCACTTTCCAAATTCCAACCAAGCAATAAAGAAGAAGGTAAAAAAAAAAAAAAAAAGTAGATAAAGAAAGAGAAAATGGGCTCGCGATCAGAGGAAGTGAAAAAAAGAGAATATTAATTCAATGAATATTTATGTAAAGTAAGAGTCAATAATTGAATGCAAAATCCTAAAGTAGTCATTGTGTCTGCTTTAATGTGCAGTAGAATAAAGAATCAAGATTTTGTGCAGTGAGAGCCGAATTCTCTGACGAACTTCATTGTATAATTAATTAACATCCCAATAATAAGTAACTTTTTTTCCCCTTTTTCAGCTTATCAAACCATTTCTTTCCATTTTCTTCAATAAATCCAAAGTATAAGTTATATAAATATATGTATATTTAGTTATATACAGTACACAATACATTTATAAAAAGAAGAATCTTGTTGAGTTGTAACTGGATTATGAATAAATAAATGCTGTGTCGAGTCTTGTTACAAACTGATTGTGACTCACCTAAACCACCACTCGACAGCTTCTTCAATTTGTACTCTCTCTCTCTCTCTCTCTAAAACTCTGTGTATGTGATTTTTTTTTTGCAAGTTGCAACTCTTCAAATCAACAGTATCAAGAAAAGATATTTGATAATGAAAGACGTGATTTAAATGAATACAAGATGTCAACAGTATAGAAACTAGGCTCAAATTCAATGTAGTGGTACGCAATAAAAGATATGTACTGAACATCAATATTTTACCTCAAAAGAACCTCAGAAACCCTTCAAGAATCACTGTGAAGCTTCTTCAATGGTGATTCAAAGGCTAGAAATTTCTGGGTTTTTTCTGAATCTGTTGCAGCTTCACTGCAAAAATGAAAACCTTGCATGGATTAAATCTTGTGAAACACAAAATTCTCCGATTTAATCTCGCTTCACGCTGCATCAGATATGCCCGGCGCTTCGATTTTCTTCAAAATGGAATTATCACTGTATCTGTATCTGTATAAATGTGTGTGTGTTTGAAGAATATATGAAGAAAGACAAGGAAACAGCATAAGTGGTAGTCAAGTTGTAAGTATTTATAGAGTGATGGGACGCCGTTATCTCTCGTCGTTATCTACCTGGGAAATATGCATTGATACGTTAAATAAAAAAGTTCTAAAAGTAGTACCATGTCTTTTGAAAGTTGTACCTTGTTGTAGCCCTGGCGTTGTATAGACGCCGTGTGGGGGGCATTAACAGTTAGGGGTCAATTTTGAATGTGTAATTGGTCTACATCGAGAGAACATGAGGCCCCACCTGTCTCGTTGATGCAACATGAGCGTGCCACGTGTCCATCATGTTGGAGTTTGAATTGTCATCATCTAGGCGTGATGATGGTTGCAACTTATTTTGGTATGTAAAATTATAATGATTTAAGCCAATGATTTTGAAATATCAAGAACATATGTGATCTTGTTATTTTGTTTTTAAGGTTGTGTATGGGAGGAAAAAAAAACTAAGATATACACACTAATATTGATATTATCCTATAGTTCCGATAATAAGTTATAAACAGTAGTGAATCTAAAATAGTAATTTTGAAAGGTATAAAATATCGAATTTTACTTCGAGGCACAATACTTATAGTTGCATGTTATCTCTTCATTAAGCTCTTTTGTAGTACTAGTCTTTAATCGATGGATTATGATGACATTAGATTTTTCTTCTCTTGCACTAATCTTAAATTGCATTGAAGTCCTCAATCTTTATATACTATCGTACTTATATCCTCACATTTTTATTGCATTCATGTCCTCGATTTTCTATTAGTTAATACATCTGGTCCATATTTATAGTTTCTATCCAAATTTTCTGTTAGAGATGAGGAGACAAATATTATGTCGCATTTTTGTATTTTTGCTTAGCTTAAATATACGAGGGACACAAAGTCCTTTTACGCCTTCCTCTCAATATTTTTAGACCAAGATAATAATTAGATACAATATATGTTAATTAATGAAAGGAAAAGAATATAAGTGCAACGATAAGTTTAAATATACGAGGGAAAAAGACCTTTTTTTTTTGCCTTCCTATCTATTTTTTTAGATCGAAATCATCATTAGATACTATCTATGCTAATTAATGGAAGGATGATAAATGTAAGTGCAACAATAAGCAAAGATTGAAGAAACATAGTACAATTAGAAAGTAGTTTAGTAAAAGAAAAGTATAATGTGCATATAATTATCCTTAATCAATATACGGAAGCTAGACCTTGCCAAATAAGGATTTGTACAAGTTTAGTTGCCTGTTGCTATTAAATTGTGATATGCATGGATTCGATAATACATTTGCATCACATTTATAACTGTCACATAAGATCAATGGATTATGTGTTTCCCTAGTCAAAATTATTCCATACAATGCATTTTTGTGTACTCCAATAATCTAGTTAGTACGAAGTACGTGATATAGAATGAGAAATACTCATATATAGAGGGAGTTGTATTGCAAATAGTAGAATTGATCTCCTGCCTCTAGTGAGCAGGATAAAAACTTTTCACTTTTGATGTGACAGATAAAATTGTATGATTTTTTGAATGTACGATTGGTGCAGAGAATTATAAGTAAAATTTTCATGCAACATCGGTAGTTAGAAATTTTATACTGCTCACTTGGAGCAGGAGATCATATCTGTTGCAAATAGAGTATTACACTCTTCATACTGAATATGGATTGTGGGGGTATTGGTTAAGCATTAGATTGTCATTTTGTGTCAACAATCGATTTTAAATTAAAAAAAATTCTGAATTGCCTAAAAATTCATGGAATAAAAATTTGTTTTTCCATATAATTAATAGCAATAATATTTTGTAAAAAATGAACCCAAAAGTTTGGACAAATGAGAATCCTTCAACCTCCCTACACCCTAAATTCCATACCTACTTTCCCAAAAATAAGCCAATTTTGGAACTTATTTTTCGGAAAAAGTCTAGTCGAGCATGCCAAGTAAGACCAATTCTGTCAAGAAATAGAACCTTCATTTTTTTTTTATTGTGAAACAACCATTTCTATTTTAGGCGTTCAATAAACTTAAAAAATAGCTTATGAAAGAATCTATATCATATGACAGCAGATTTTAAGAAGCGACAAAATGGAAGCTTATCAGATTCCATTCTTTTTTCCTATCCTAAAGTTTATTAATCATTCCGTTAAAAACCTTAGTCATATTTTCCGTTACTTTTTATCACGACATATAAAATTTATCTATAAATTTATAAATTTTTGAGATTTAGCGGAAATTATTATTTTTCTTTTAAAATGACTGTGATTATCAATCTTGATTTATTGTCATTAATGCGCATGATAAAAACTTCACACTTATTAGATAACCTTAGTTATGATTTTTTGAAACGGTCATGAATTTAGAGAACCATAATCAAAGTTTTTTTTTTTTGTCATGTAAGCAATGAATTTTTTTTTATCTTACCTACTGAAAACAGGTCTAACGTGACTATATTGTCTTACATATACTTAAGTAATATTTCATATTATATGAAAGTAAAAACAAATTTTACTGTAATAATACATAATAGATCATTATATTTAAAGTTCACTTTACTAAATCTGTACATGCACAAATAAATCACATTTTCTTATGAAATGCTTATTTGTTGAATTGAAACATACGTCAATTCCGAAGCAAAAATTACCAAACACTTAGGCCCTGTTTGATTGACCACTAAGTTCCATGGAAAATGGACAAGAAATTATATCTTCCACTTTAGGCATGTTTGATTTTTTTTTTTTTTTTGGTGAAAATAAATTCCCACCAATTTGGTGGGATTTGGTTATCCAATTTAATTTTTTTTCTTTTTTAGCAATGAAAACAAATTCTATCCCCAATTGTAACAAATTTTTGAACAATTTTCGTGTAAAATAAAGTCAAACGAATACCAAAAGATCCAAAATTTATATATTTTCCACGCGGAAAATTATACTAATCAAATACAATTAGTTGACAATTCTCAGGAAAACAAATCATAGCAATTCAATTATCTGAAATTCATTTTCTTTCCATCTATTTTCTTTCCATCCAAATTCCACGCTTGCAATCAAACAAACCCTTAACTAATGCAATAGATTTCTTCTTCACCACCGCTAAAACTGATTCTTTAAATTCTACCCCAATAATAAGCCAAGCCCAAATCTCTCTCCCAAATCACAGTCACTGTGGTTCAAGTCAAATGTTAATAAATTTTCTCAATACCCTTTTTTGAGGAAATTAAAACTTCTTAAGAACGATTCAAACTTGACATATATGATCATGATATGTTATTATAAAAGTTCTTGAATGCACAATGTAGAATTATAGTTTTGATTATTGATATGATTTTGAATAACATATTGATGAAATCTAATTCATGTTTGTTTGTGTTCATAAAATCCGATTCTCATCGAGTCGGTTTGCTTTTTTTTTTTTTTTTTTTGAGGGGCAGTGAAAGGAGAGAGGTACCAATGCTTAATCTCAGATATGGAAACAATCATTTTTAACCCACTCGACGAGGTGAATTAGTAATTAAGTGTTTGCATTTTGTGTGGGCAATGATAGTCTAGCACCTTTAAATGCGGTTATTGTCTATGGCTAGGCTTTCTTTATTCATAGGTTTAACCTCCCTTTAGGCTTTTAAGCAAAGAAAAAATTGCTTGGAATAAGCAGAAAAGAGCAAATAATTCAAGGAATGTCACCTGAGCTTTTCTCTAAAGAACCCCTCATAAGATCTTCTTAGGCAACAAAAGCATAGTCAAAAGCTCCAAAGTCATTCCATCTCTTCATTTTAATCTACTCATTTCTTGCACATATTGGAAGGAGAAGAAGTTTCAAAAGCAACACTTTTGGCTTCTTTAGTAAGTAGATAGAACGAGATATTTCAATTCAATATAGTATAAGATCAGACGGAGATGATGTTTAATACAGTATCAGTTCAGACATAGATGAAGAGTTTGTGTTTCGTAACCATCATTTTGTAAAAAACTGTCTACTGATGTTCAAAAGTGAATACTTTTAAATTGTCTAGTAAAGTATAGCAAAACTTTGACAACATAATTGCATTCTTTCTTTTAAACATTTCGAAAGTTTAAACTTTAAAATATCATGATGTAATATAATATTAGTTGAAACACATATCAAGAGTTCAAGTATCGCTACCACTCTAACAAAGTAACAAACTAACATGCAAATGAGGCGAGTAAGTTTATATACTCTACAACAATTTAAACTTTTAGACTAAATAATTCGATGTGTATAAAACTTTTAGATGAAATAATTCGATTTGTAAAACATTGAGAAATATTGGAAAAGGGAAGAAAAAATTTCAAACATTATTAATATATTGAATCAAACAGAGGTCCTACCATAAAATCTCGTCATCGCTCATTTATTTATGTTATTAACCATTTAAAGTTTCAGAGCAGATGTCACTGTTATTGAATAACATCTAAATGAAAAATGAAAATTTCAAAATATTGTATAGAGTCAAATCTTAAAACTTTTCAATTAACAAATCTCTTTACCTGCGGTCGAAGCAGATTTGCAAAGCTGGCGTGACCCGTAATGTTATGTACCAATAATGGGACCATAATGCTGTCTTCTTGACCACTGCCCACTTTATTTTAAACTTGATTGGCTAATGCTTATGTCTTTTTAATTATGAATTATATGGACCAAAATAATAAGTTTTATGTTATTTTCAATCTATTTAATCCATTGACCTGTTTTAAGTCATCAAACTCGGTACATGCTACCAAAAAGTTTGAACAAGGGACGTGACACGCACAACTCAATAAACTATCTACATAGAACTGGACGTTCTTTATTTTTAATCTTGTTATGTCATATTTAGTCTAACTTGTAAAGCGTATTTTTAACTTCGATTAATTTGTGGGGTCAACTGGGTCGGCCAGTCCTGACTCGCCTATGGGCCCGACATAATTCAAATACAACCAACCCATAAAGTTTGGGGTGAACCACAAGAAGCATATGCCAAGATTAGACTTTAGTTTAAGGTTTGAAATATAGGTGCAAGCGAATAACGTTAAGAAATGGAAAGTGATTAAAAAAGCAATTAAGTTTGGTAGATATTAATCTCAATCCCCATGTCTTTCTCGATTCCCAATGTTTGATTACTTTGATTACATGACTACTTTTTCAGTAACTGTACAGATTTTAAACCCTGTTTAACGATTGATTATTAAAAGAAGAGATTAGATAAATGGAATGAGAAAATGATTAAAATGAAGACCTTTGTTCACGACTTATTTCTTTTGCTTATATAAAAGCACTTTTTTTTACTTCCGATTTACCCCTCTTTTTTTTCCTTGAATGAATGTTAAAGGTATAGTATAGTAATTTGGACAACGATGGACTGTGGCTACAATTCAAAAGAAGAAACTGATATTGCCTTGTGTTTGAAGATGAACTGAGTCTACAGTTGAAATACACTTCCCTGCAGTTACAATTTTAGTCCTAGACATCGTGTTCATACAGAAGTAGTCGAGTAGTTAGCATCCAGTGGCAGATACAGGGGAGGCTGGACTGGTTCAGCGCATTAATTTTTTTTTATGCATAAAAAATTGGCTTAATAGCACAAAACGTCAACACGTTTGACGCTTCTTGCGTAAAACGTCCACACGTTTCATTTTTTTCTTTTTTTGCATTTTCGTCCTCATTTCAACATTTCATTGAGGAAAACATCATTTTCACCTTTTTAACGTAAAATGACCAATATACCCTTCTATTTAAATAAAAAAAAGAGAGAGAAGAAAAATATAGAAAAAATTACAATATTGCTCCTAAACTTTTTTAAAAAGTGCAAATGTGTCCAAATAAATTATTGAAATACTAAAAATGACCAAAAATAAAAATAAAAAATGTTTCTCTCTCCTCTTCTTCTCCTCTCCCTCCATTATCCTCCACCATCACCACAAGAAATCTTTCATCATTCTCAACTAAATTCCATCTCCCAGAACTCTAAAAAATCTTATCTTTAACCGCATTCAGAAGAAATTGGAGAAAAAATATATATAATGATTTGATTTTAGAAACATGGACTCATCGGAAAATGTCTTCACCAAAACTGAGAATCGCGCAGGCTCCTACTTCACCACCAGTACCCCCAACTAATGCTACGTCGCCGCCACCTGTTCCAGTCGCTTTACCACCGCCTCCTACACCAACAACCTCTCCACCAATTGCATACCCAGCTCCTCCAACCACCTCTCTGCCACCAACTTCCTCAGCACCACCACCACCACCTTCCAATAAAACTGCTCCAATTTCTCCACATGCTCCTCTTGCTTTAACCATACCTCCAACTAACTCCCCCATCGTACCGACACCATCTCCTCCATCTGGGTCCCTACCCACCCCTTCGTCGCAACCCATAGGAGGGAATTCTCCGCCGGCTCCATCCACTAGGAATTCACCTCCTGCACCGAGCAAGAATACTCCGTCTCCGCTTTGGAATGCAAGATCTCCGCCTTTTGCCTCCATCACCGTCGTCAGATGGTGGTGGGATATCAATGGTGATGGTGGTTGGGATAGCAATATGGGGTGTTGTAATATTTGCAATTTCTAAAGATTGTGTGATATTATAGATATTTGAGTGTTCTGTGAGATGAGTTTTAGTTGAGAATGAGGAAATATTTTTTGTGGTGGTAGTGGAGGAGGTTGAGGGAGGGGGAGGAGAAGAAGAGGAGAGAGAAACATTTTTTATTTTAATTTTTGGTTATTTTTAATATTTTAATAATTTATTTGGATTCATTTGTACTTTTTAAAAAATTTTAGGAATAAGATTGCAATTTGTTCTTTATTTTCCTTCTCTTTTTTGTTTTATTTAAATAGAAGGGTATATTGGTCATTTTACGTCAAAAAAAAAAGTGAAAATGGATATTTTTCGCAATAAAACGTTGAAATAAGGATAAAAAATGCAAAAAAATGAAACGTATGAACGTTTTCCGCAAGAAGTGTCAAACGTAGGGATGTTTTGTACTATTAAGTCTAAACAAATTTATACGCCCAGCTAAATTTTTCTTTTTTAGTCCAATCCTGAATCCGTCCCTACTAGCATCCACTACATCAACTTATTCCTGCCAGACATTTTGCAAAACAATATCCTGTTAGCGAGTTCAACGATAGAATGTGATGATTCTATTTTCAATATTAATTAGTTTCGTACTTGAACTGAAAATATTCCGTACAAAAACATTAAACTAGAGTAAATAATTGAGATGCAAACATCAGCTGGGAATAGTTTTTTACAGGTTGTGATTCAAGTAGTAGGGATACTGGCAGATGGATATAAAGACGAAAAAGAAGTAGAACTAATACAGTTTAAACTTTCGATATATATAAAAACAAAAAAATCGTAATGGATTTTCAGCCATCAGTATTTTCCAAAAAATTAGAAGCTAAGGGCTTGTTTGGGCTACTTTTTTATTTTTTTTTTCAAAATATGCATTTTTTTAATAGTGTTATGATGGAGAATGTATGATTAAAAATTAAGGAAAAATTTTGGGTTTAAGTGTAATATTATTTTATTGAAGAATGTGTAGTTGAAATGAGATCAATTCACTGTTCAAGAATTCTTTTTTATGGAACAAAATTTGGCTCAAACAAGGGCTAGGTTCAATAGTGAAAAGGCCTAAAATGACACGTGCTGGATGAGCATTATCATAGGGCAGTGGTTAAACGCGTTCAACAAAATCTGCAACTTTGTTCCTCAAATGATTGAGAATTGGTCGAGCGCATTATGAATGATCCCTTGTTTCAAAATAGCTGGAATGGCTATAAATTCAAACTAACAATCAAAATAAGTCACAAATTTGGTAAACATAATAGGGATTGAAATTCAAATTTTAATTTAAATCAAAATTAAAAATAAATTTTAATCACATATTATATATGACACACATATGGCCGGCCCTAACCCAAGACAAACTAGGTCATTGCTTTGGGTCTCGAGAAAAAAAAACCCCAAAAGCTACCTCTAATTTTAGATTTTTTATCACCGTTCCAAATAATATCTTCCAAACAAAGCCCAAGCCCAATAGAAAATCTAAATCAGGAGCAATTCTATATTCCTTTTTTGACTTTGTACTAATACAAAAACTTTTCCAAAACACAAATTTGATCTTACTGTAAGGAAAGCAGATCTAACATCATTACATTATTTTACTTTTGCATTTTTGCTTATTAAGAAATATACCACTTTGACAAAGGAAATCGAAAACAAGAACAATTTCCTTTTAACCACAAAATTACTTCACAGTACACAAAATAGGAAGATATAAAAATTATTATATATCCTATATGATAGTAAGAAATATTTAATTTAATTTATGAATTTTAAATTTGCATTCTTATATTTAATTCCTCAACGAACAACTCAAACGTGTGTACCTATTCCTTTTGCATCTCAAAATGTGAGAATGTTAAATATTATACTAGTCTAATCTCTCGAGTTGTAAGATGGGGTTTTATTTTGTTACTCTCTCTTGAATTGCATGAAATATTCGTTTTAATATAGAGATGTTATTTGTTTAAATATTTAAGTAGTGCTACGATTGTAAAAAAAAAAAAAAAATTATGTTTGAGGGCTCAAGAAAATTAATCTCCTGGAGCCTTGAAATTCTCGTGGCCGGCCCTGAACCTATAGCTTTTCAAATCCACATTTTATCAATTTTTCTCAAAATCTACTAAAAATCTGATTTTAATCTTTATCAAACAAGATCATGATTCTCAATCATACTTAATACTACATTAGCAAGTAAGCTGCCTTGTAATTAGAGGTTTGATAATCTTGCACGTACCTATATATTAATCGGTCAAGATCAATGTTTTATGGAATTTAATAAAAATTTTCATTTTATACTTTGTTTAGAAGATATACTGCACATTACTTTCAACGACTAGTTCGTGGCATCACCAAACACCAATCTACCACCCCAATCTTTATCGGTCCCCCCCCCCACCCCACCCCCACATACATTCGTCTTCATTGTGTGTGAGTCCATTATAAAACGTTATGGCCGACTTCCATAATGATCAAGGCAAAAAATTTATTACAAACTTGAAAAAAAAAAAATACAAAACCGGAACAATAATTCATAGTTAAAATATTGAAATTGATAATGCAATTTGTGGTTGAGTTACCCACTGAATAATCTATATATATTAAAGGTCACGTGAGTTGAAAATTATTTTACGATCAATCTTATCCTAAGTATATTAGACTATTTAAATAACACATTCCATACATACATATTGGAGGAATTCAAAGAAGTTGTTGAACTCTTTGATGAAAGGTAGGTAAAGAGACTTCCGTTAATTTTCGTTGGAACATAAATCAAATTTAATCACGTGTTCATGTCAGTATTTGAAAATCACTTTTGTATTTTAATAATTAGAAACTAGAATTTAACATGATTTATTTACTAATTACATACATGAATTATCAAAGGACATCTCCTATGGTACATCAAATTGGTGTAGTGTAAAAATCTACTCTAATGGTACACCAAATTTGGTGTGTTGAATGGCGTCCCGCTATTAAATTGGTGTATTTTTTTTTTTAACAGTTGTGTCTCGTGTACATAATGATTTACATATTTATGATGTGATGATAAAATATGATTGTGTTAGAATTTGTTCAATAAAAAAAAAAAAAAAAACTTCACTTTTTTTGACACATCATCTGGATGTAAACCATTATATAATTCCTTATGTACAAGTAACATTATTTTATTTTTTCTTTTTTTAAGTTTTTCATTATTTTAAAAATTTCCCCTTCATCTTATATTACTACAAATTGTAATTCCTTCTATATCATTTTTCTATCATTTTAGTATTTAATGATTTAACGTTATTTTAATATGATTATTATTTTTATTAACATTTATTTTAGTTCATTAAAATAATTTTTAATTTAATAATTTTAGTAGTAGTATAGTTTGTAATTAAATAATTTTCGAAATAAATTAATTATTGAGAAATAAATAATAATGAAATAAAGGAAATACTATTCATTTGATCTAACCATTGGAGAGATTACCTCAAATTTGTGTAAAAATTGCACCAATTTGTGTAAAAGTTATACCGAATTGGTGTAAATCATTGGATATGAGATGAATGTATTTTGAAACTTTCAATACTTTGATTTAATTTTATTTTTTTACTAAAAAAAATAGTATTAGAAATCACTAGTTAAGAATCTTCCTCTTTTTTTATTTTATATATATTTCCTTTTTTCTAACTCTTGAAAACCTAAAGAGGCCATTTATATTTACAATTTACTATCAAGATATACTTTATTATTACAATAAAGATCCAAATAATCAAAGAATTTGAGTAACCTCCAATTAATATTCGTACTCATGAAAGCAAATAAAGCAATTAATTAATTGAATATTCTATCTTTTTTTACAGTAAAAATCATATCTTCGTATTGTCTCAAAAACATGGTCGATTTGTTAGAAAAAAGAAGATAATAAAAATTATTTCCCGATTGCCTAATTGAGTTGAGGTGTTCCAAAAATACAACATTTCCTACTTTTTTTTTTCTCAATTCTTTGTACGCCGCCACGAATGCAATTTGAATCTTGAAATCATTCTAAAATATGACACGGGTTATGATATAGACTGTTTAAAGTTATTCTTAGAATTAAAAGTGTTAGCGGAAAATTTGCGATAGGAAAACAACTCAATTTAAACTCTTCAACATAAAAATAATTCATTCTTTTTTGAATGCAAATATAAGTTTACATTACCGGTGTGATCAAATTGATTTTCAATGTCCATTATAAGGAGATGTTGCTATATAAGGATAATGGTTCCTCATTTATAAACCATGAGTTGAGAAGGTATAATTAGGATTCAAGGGCAAAGCTAGGAATTTATATTGATGGAGGCAAATTTTTTTAAAGAGTTAATATACAAATAAAATTCATATACAAAAAATAATAATAATAATAAATAAAAATCAAAATACAACATTATCTATTAAAGTTGTACTCGAAGATGAAGAACATTTAATTTCAGGAGATGATATTGGAGGGAAGCGCATTGTAGTAATTGGAGTACCTCGGATTTATCATATTTTATAAAGAGAGAGAACAATGTTCTTTCTTTCTTAGTAGAAAATCGATAATGTTGCATTTTAAATCTTAAAGCACAAAAAACCAAAGAATCATGCCATATGTACAATGTTTATTGATAGTGTTGGTTGACAACATTCTACTTGGTATCATCGTATTAATTCATTTTAAAAAACTATTTTCTATATTACAGACTTGAATTTTGACAACACATATTTGTACACTAAATTTTATATAGAACCAAAACACTTCAATATCCCAACAATTTTAAAGAGAGAGAACAATGTTCTTTCTTTCTTAGTAGAAAATCGATAATGTTGCAGTTTAAATCTAAAAGCACAAAAAACTAAAGAATCATGACATATGTACAATGTT
Source organism: Fraxinus cuspidata (assembly GCA_903798385.1). Classification (NCBI taxonomy): domain Eukaryota; kingdom Viridiplantae; phylum Streptophyta; class Magnoliopsida; order Lamiales; family Oleaceae; genus Fraxinus; species Fraxinus cuspidata. Next base: position 194 of record CAIGRP010080426.1, on the reverse strand, counting down.
TATTGATAGTGTTAGTTGACAACATTCTACTTGGTATCATCGTATTAATCCATTTTAAAAAACCATTCTCTACATCACAAACTTGAATTTTGACAACACATTTTTATACACTTAGCTTTATTTAGAACCAAAACACGACAATAACCCAACAATTTAAAAATAATCCACAAACTACCCATCTAACAATATTATAA
>CAIGRP010080424.1:0-20759 GCA_903798385.1 Fraxinus cuspidata | reverse complement strand
TTAGAAGATAATGTCGAATAAAAATGATGAATGATGTTATAATCTTCATTCCTTCTCCTTTGTCAGTTCTTAGAAACCAGTAGAGTATATGTTTTACTTGTTTCATATCCGATTACTTCAATAATCGGTACATGAATTCAATGTTTTGGTTCCTCCTTCACTTCCTCTCTATCCATCAAAATATGCTTGATTACAAGCGCTCTCAAAGAGCTTTTGAATCATAAAATTCCAACAGATTGCCTGAGAATTGTTGGTTGACGTGAAAATTGCTGAGTTTAAGTTGGGAATTTCTTCGTGCTCTGGTACCACTAAAGAGTTTATGTAGAAAAGATTTTATAGCAACTTAATCAATTGTATTCATGGAGTCCAATATTTTTAGTGAGTACAAGAGAAACCTAATTAAACTAGAAGTATATGAGAAATCTAGATAAACCAGAACTAATACATAATCTAAACTAACTATTATTGTAGGATAAAATTTAATATAAAATCCAACATATGGCAGAGTTATTATAATCTAACATACAAGATATATTAGAGTTAATACTTTGTGCAGGTTTCTATAGTTGTCATTATCTATGTAGACATATAAAAATAAAATAAAATAATTATCAAATTGGGTCAATTTTGAATAATTAGCCCAATTAAGTTTATTAAAACTAAAGTCTACTAAAACCCACTTAAAAGAAGCCCGTGAAAGAGGCCCATCATACTTTTCTTCGTAACTATTTTAATTTTTTTTTATTTAAGATAACGGAGTGGTTATGAATAGTAGTTACAAATTTCTCTATAAATACAATAAACCCTCTATAAAATAATAATATTGGGATGAAGAAAAATTATTATTTTAGAGAGGTTATTAATTTATTGATAAATGAATAATTTATGAATTTATCGATAAATGAACATTTATTAATTTATAGAGTATTGTTGCATTGGTGATGGTTGTTTTAGATTATTGGTAAGTTTGCTAATCCTAGATCATGTTTTAAGAATGTGAATATGAACAATCTTAAATAGGAAAGTAAGAATAAGTGATTTACTTATTCAAGAGTTAGTTTGTTGGTTTGACAAGATGATGAATGCTATCAATTTTATTAATGTGACCTAAAAAGATGACGTGAAGACAACAACTATTGCAAATTGTTTTGGGCATTGCAAGATTGGGTCACATGATATTACTGCTGAACAACAATGTTAGAGAAGATGAAAAAATCAATGGATTACGTGAATCTGTTTCTGATCTACTCTATAAAAATGTGATGGTGTTAAGCACTTTTTAAACTATTCTAGTGAAAATGATGCGGTGGTGGATTCTCGTACTGATGAAGATATTATTCATGAGGTACTCAATACACCTATCAATGACTATCATGATATAGATGATAGTTATGTTTTACCAATTGTTTTTTTTTCAAAAGAGGCATTTCAAGTAGAAGTAACCTTAAATAATTACTTTGTATAAAATAAATAAATTATTTGTCAAATGTAGTATGTGCATTGCAAAATATTAAGGATGAAGTTGAGTTTGGTTTGAATGGAAAGAAATAGAAAAAGACTTTAGATGCATATTTTGAAAAAGAGGTGAATTGAAAAACATATTGTCTAATTGATAATTTATTAATTTGTACTAGTATGAACTTTTATTAATTTAAGAATTTATTATTTTTATATATTCATTGGGCTTTAAACGATTTCAAAAATAATAATTTTTTATGCATTTGGCAAGATTATTAATTTAGTAAACTGGCCCAAGTTGGGACCAAAAAATTTTATTATTTAAGCAACATTAATAATTTATTGAATATTCATTTATCAAGGTTTTACTCTAAGATAAAATGTCCATAAAAAAAATCTTAAGTGAATGATGCAAGAGAAAAATCACAAGTGCAAAAGAAATTTCAAAGTCGGAGGAAGGGAAGAACTCTTTAAACCTAAGTTCGGGAAACACCAAGGAGATTAAAGCCTTATTAAATCAAGAAAATCCAAAACAAGTCCAGAAGATCAAAATCTTTTTCAAATCAAAGCAAATTCAAGCCCAACTCCTGAATTTCAAATCCAAATCTCGAAGTCTAAAATAATATTAAGTGCTGAACAAGCCAAGTTCTCAATAAATCAAGTTTCCAACAAACTTTGAAAAATACAATCATAAGAAGATTAACATCGACTTTTATTTATTAAAAAAATACAATTTGTAATAATTTATGTATTTTAATGCACGAAATTTGTCAAAGAAATTTCATGGCACGCCCTGTTGGACCTCTTGTCCTTTCATCTTTTGATTTCAGAATCTTCAAATTTCAAACCACTACATCAGCTATTGCAAGCAAAAAAGGCAAAAGAAACGTAACTCCTCTTGAAAAGATACTTTCTAAACTCTTTTATGCAACCAGAGCCCAAATAAAAACTGGGAAAACTTGGTCTCATCATTAAGGGAGTTCTCTAACAAAGGTAAGATGAAAATTTCTTTCAAGAGTTGGGCTCTCATTCAACCAAAAAAATAAATAAATAAATAAACCAAGAGCTTGGCGAAAAGTCCTTATCTTGCCATCTCCTATGGCAGATCCAAGTCTAGATCCTCTCATGCCACTCATTAGCGAAGGTGGGGAAGACTACATCATCTGTCATCATCTGAAGAATGATTGAGCTAGTGATGCTCACGAAAACGAAATCGAGTTCTGATGACCAAATTCAACAAATGGTTTTAGTCATTGAAAAGTTAACGAAGTCACTAGATGATAAAGATGCACAAATTGCTATATTCATGCACATGCTAGAGTTACAAAATTCGATGGTGGAAGGCAGTCCAGAAAATGGGGTTCTTCCAAAACTAAAGACTAATAAGTCTAAGAACACCAACTCTCAGTTGAACAACTCCAACATATGCATGATATACATGATTGGACCGTAGTGAAAAATGTGTTGTGTGATATCACTCAACTCTCAGTTGAATAATTCCAACATATGATTGTAGACAACATCTGTGCCCCATATAATGGCTTACTGCAGTCTTCATTGGTTTATGCTAGACCCTACAACCATTAGATGGATGAAACTAGGATGCCGTGCTACCAACCTCCAAAGTTCCAATTTTAATGGAAAGGACAACCTAAAAAAAGGGGCTCATTTCATTGAAACGTATAATAATGCTAGCACGTATAATGGTGAAGCAATTTGTATGTTCTCTTAAAGGTGCCACGTTTAAATAGTTTACAGACTTGACGACTGGATTGATTGATAGTTGTGATCAACTTGAATGGGAGTTCCTACCACGCTTCTATAGTACTAGATCGACAATTAGTTTTCTGAAACTTGCTCGAACAAAGCAAAGCAAAGATGAGCCAATTGTAGAGTATATCAAACGATGTTGAAATCTTGTGCTTAATTGTAAAGAACATATCAATAAAGCATCATCATGTATTGACGTGTGTACAAGGCATGGATTGGGGATTACTGTATAATCTCCAAGCAAATGTGCTTCACTCCCTTAAAGTGTTGGCATTATATGCTCATGATTTAGAACTCCATATTGTAACGAACAAAAATTACTTGCCAAGTGATCCAAGAGACAAATAGGATCTCAAGAAAGAAATAAAGAAAGATGCCAAGCCAGGTAAGTCCAAAGAGCCATGACAATCTATACCACCCCTATAAAGATAGCCTTCCAAAGGTTGAGGTCAAATTCGAAGCCAAAGCCGAAGTGTAGACCTAACGAAAGACAAATCCAAAACCGAGGCCATTTGACTTTCAAAGAACTTGAAGAGAATGAGTACCCAATCTCAGATTCTGAAGTCTATAGAATTCTAGATCAACTCCTTTAGCAAAAGATAATCGAGCTTTCAGCACCAAAATCTTGAAAGAAGCTGGTAAGATTGGTCATGCTAAATATTGTAAATTTCACAGAATTATTAGTCACCCAGTGGAGGGATACTTCGTCCTAAAAGATCTCATTGTTCACTTAGCAAATAAAATATGATCAAACTTGAAATTGGAGAAAATCCAACAGCTGCCTGCTTGATGGTTTCATTTGGGTCATTTAATTCATTTTCCATTACAAAGGAAGAGCGTGTATTTTCTCTTCCATTACAAAGGAAGAGCTGGTAAGTCCTTAGCTGAGGGCTAAGTTCGGACCTCAACTTTCGAATGAGCTATTTCAATGGAGCTGGAGCTTGAGGTGACTAGAGAAGTCATAAGACGTCAAAGGCAAGCTCTACAATTTTCAGGTTCAAGCATGTATGACAAAGTCTAGGCATCTACTAAATCAATAGAAGTAGAAACTACTTCATGTGTTCTTTCTAGACTAGCAACCCTGAGAGTTTATTTCCCTAGGGTTTTCTTTGACAATGAATGTTTTACCTTAAATGTCATCAATGTAGATGAAAAAAATGAGATAAAGAATATACCAAGAGAGAGTTCAAAGAAAAAGAAAATTATCTCACGACTCGACAATATTCCATCTAATACAAGTCTGCTTGAATATCTTAGTCTTCCTTTTGAGGATCAAATGAATTTAATTGCGGCATTGATTGATTCAGAAATGTACAAAGGAAAGTTTTAGCACATATCAAATCTACAACTCCACAAGACTTATAACCACCATCATATTTGGCCATGAAGATTTGTAACTCGGTTCTCGTTTACATAATAGACTATCATATCTTAGTGGTTATATTCGACAATGCATGATAAATCGCATGATGATTGATAGTGGATTTGTCGTAAATATCATGACAATGAAGACAATAAAAAAGATTGGAATCAATATTGGTGATTTATTCAGGAGTGAAATCATGATTCAAGGATTCAACCAGAGAGGTCAACGAGCCATTGACATGATTCGACTGAAGCTGCAGATAGGGAAGTTAATTTTCTCATCTTTCTTTCATGTCATTGATGCTAAAACATCCTATGAACTACTTCTCGAACATGTTTTGTTGCATGAAACTAGAGTGATACCATCAACTTGACATCAATATTTTAAATTTAGTTGAGATTGATAAGTCAAATGTGTGATAGTTGAGTCCAAACTATTACTAAAAAAATATCATTTTGTTGATGCCAAGTTTTACATAGAGGATAAAGAATGTTCCATGTCCATATTCGAAATTAAAGGAGATGCAGACTATGATCACACATCTATTATTGTTCCACATGGATAAATTAAAATTTATCCGTGAAGGATTCTCCATAGGCAAACAAACTTAAATTAAACCAAGAGAAGTTAAGGTATTGAAAAAAGAGTTAATTCTTCTAAAATTATTTCTACCCATCAATTCATGGCAGCCACAAGAGAACGTAAGTCTACCTTGAAAGCTTCGACATCTTTTCCTAACATATCAAAATTCTCTGTTTCTAGCTCGTCCAAATAAGTTATGCAGAGTACGGAAGGAGTTGATTAGTTAAAGTGGACTTTCAAATGATGTTATAATCCCTAGTCAAAAAACTAGTTCAGAATGCTGAATTTGGGAAAGAAGAGCCACGTAAATTTGGTGAACTTCATATCGTTCTTTCGGGTTTGGGATATAATCCAAACCCATTGATAAAGATTAAAGTTAAGAAGATTTTCTAAAATCCAATCACGATTTGAATATATGAAGTCGCGGAGGAGAAATTAGAAGAGTCGAGACTTTTAGTGTTCAATCAAATTGAAAGTGAGAATGCTAGAGTTTCAATATTTGAAAGGTTAAGAGGAGAATCTGTGGTAGTAGCTGACATAAAAGGTAAAGCATCTGTTTTTCAAAGGTTAGGTGGAGATTCTTCGACATCTACTCAAATTGAAAAAAATACACAAGCTAGCAAAAAATTATCTCAAAGATAATATGCATTTTCTCGACTTTGAATTAAAACTTCTAATCCAGTCTAAAGCCCTAATAATCAAGAAGCAGACGAGGAAATTATAGAGTTCACTCATCCCAAAAGAAAGATAAGGACAAATAAAAAGTCTCAGTCGATCACATCACTTTTGAATAAACTTCTAACTCGGAATCAGTGTGTTTAAACTTCACAACAGCAAATGGACTTGAACCAACTTCAGAGGACAAGCTACTATGGATGACTTGAAATAATTTAACTTAGAGACCAAACAAGACTCAAGACCAGTGTTTATAAGTGCTCTTCTCACTCAAAATGAGGAAGCCGAGTATATCCACTTTATTCAGGAATACAAATACGTATTTACATGGTTTTACAAGGAAATGTAAGGGTTAGATCTTAAGGTTGAGGTGCATCACATTGCAGTAAGGCGTGGAATTTTTCCTATGAAGCAACCTCAAAGAAGATTCAGACCAAAACTAGTCCTCAAATTGAAGTGGAAGTTTAACAAACTTATTAAAGCGGGAATCATACGTCGAGTCAATTACCCAACTTGGATTGTGAATATTGTTTCCATCATGAAAAAAAATGGATAATCATGTTTTCTAGATTTGAACCAAGCATGTCCAAAAGATAATTTTCCACCTCCAATAACAGGGTTGATGGTGGATGCGACTCTCAAGTATGGAGTCTTATCTTTCGTTGATAGGTCTTTTGGATACAACTAAATATGGATGAATCCAAAAGATAAGGAGCTTAAGAAATTTCTTATTTCTAAGGGCATATATTGTTACAAAGTTATTCATTTTGGTTGAAAAATACTGGGACAACTTATTCATTTTGGTTGAAAAAAATGCTATGTGAATGATCTTATTGTTAAAACAAAGAGACATAACGATCATCTACAAGACTTACTAGAAGTTTTCGTAAGACTCTGATGACACCGACTGAAGATGAATCCGCTGAACTGTGCATTAGGTGTAACTTCCAAGAAATTTCTGGGTTTTATCATTCAACATCATGGCATTGAAATAGACATTAAAAAATTGATGGCATAACTGACATGCCAGAACCAAGTAATGTGCATGAGTTAAAGAGTCTTCAAGGAAAGCTTACATACATTCGAAGATTTATCTACAATCTTGTCGTATAATCCGTTTGATTTCCTGTAAGTGTACGATATTGCGAAACAAGTAATAAAGTGATGAATAAAGTATCATTTCCATGATGACTATGTAGTTAATCTAGTATCAATTAATATTAACTATAATCGAATAGCCAAATTTGTTTGAAGAAATTATAGTAATTTATTTAATTAAAATAACTATTCTAGTGATCAAATTATAAAATTTTGTAAATTTAGATGAGAAGGTTGCTAACACCTTGAATTCTCCTTAATAATCCATTTCAATTCAATTAAATAACGTGACAATATGTGCAAATTCTTGTTGATCAATGATCCTAAACTAATTAAAAGCATCTATCGATATTAATTAAATCTATCATCTCATGCGACCTTTCCATATTTCTATGAAAAATGCGAACAAGAAAAAATGGAGTAAAAATGCCAGAACATCTATAGAAACCATACAAATCATAGTGGTATATCTTCATCCCCTATCAGACTTTATAATGATTGTTATAAGAAGCTATCTATCATATTGTCTATCTTGAGAATCAATAAAATTCACAATTAATCCAATAAGTGATCAAGGAATTGAAAATTCATTAAATCTAATAACTATCATCCAAGAATAAACATCTATTGGGAGTCAAATTTTCGAGTTTATATTGAAACATTATAATAAGGGTTTATCAATGTCTTAGTAACTAAAACCCTATCTTAACATTACAATTCACAAGAAAACATATTTTATTGGAAGAACATAACCCTGATTATTAATAAATTGAAAAGATGAATATGTATCTTGAAATCTTGGATCTCTTCAATGGTTTCTTGATGAATCTCCAATTGTGCCTCTTCTTTGCCCAAAAATTAAGGTTGAATCTTCAATTTGATGAAATCTTGAAATTGCCTTTAATTTTCTCACAAGATCAATGATTTTACCTATCTTTAATTGATGAATAATAGTGTATGAGAGGTATATGAAATGTTATTCTATTGTATCCTACTGCTACTATTTATAGGAGTCAAAAATTGGTTTAAAGTTCCGTCCAAATTGATTTTCAAAAGAATTCCAATCGAATAATGTAAGTTACTTTCACACGAGCATGTTTTTGTATCTGCACAATCGTCAGTGTTTTTGTCATAACTTTCTCTTCCAATTTGCGATTGAGACTATTCAAATTGCATTGGAATGCTAACTCAAAGGGCCACACTTTTACTAGCTATAGAATTTTTTTCAATTCATAAGTTTACTATATGAAAAATGGGTCTTAATCTGTGACTAGAAATAGGGAATATAACTTTCCTGATTGGAAATTAATTTGTGAAAATACTTTAATCATATTTCATTCATTTTTTTGACTTCTATTTGCATCCAATTGACTCCTAGAAATCTTCAAATATCATTTTGTGGTCCGAATAAAATATAATTTCTTCTAATCTCACGTCCAATCATTAAATTTTCCCAGTAAATGAAACATCCACAAGATTAGGCTATAGTTTATCAAAAAAAAAAATGTCAATATTTTAAAACTTGACTAAGTGTATTTTATGCATTTATCAAACACCCCAAATTTAATCATTTGTTTATCCTAAAAAAAATTCACAACCCAAATCAACAAACAAATGAAGATGCAAAAAGATTTGGTTAGATAACCTGCCATTACTTCTCAGAATTCGAATCCTTATATTAAATCTATAAATAATTTCAAGGTCACAATGTCAAAATCAATATCAACCTCTCCAAGTAAAACAAATGTGTGTCTGTGTGAACATCATAAATTCATAAGTTACTTCAATTTCCAACCCTCAGCACTCAATTTTTTTCTTTCTTCACTCGTAAGATTCACAAATCTCTAAACTTATTCTTTTTACTTTTTTTCCCTAGATATAATCTAAGGTTGAATATTTTTTGTTATACTAATCTTCACCAAATATAATTTAGATGAATTTTACTAATTACAAGTCAACACATCAACAAATAAGGATTCTAAAATTTTAATTGTTTCAACCTCCAAGACTCAGTTAGGCTTATAATCCAATGTCAAATATCTAATTCTCTCAAATAAGTGTTTGAGATTTAACCAATGCATGTAATACGTAGATAAATAATTATAATTAAGTTTTTGCTTATCTTATGTGCAAACTTCTTTCCATTAAACTTTCTAAAATGGCACTAGGTTTTAAATATCCTTATAGATTTAATCACTCGAGTTGTAAAGACTATGAAGAAAGATTTCAAATGATATACTTTTTTTTATTTTTCTCTCTCCTTTTTTTTGCCATAATTAGTGCAATGTCCTTCATTAAACACCCAATTGACGCCTAACTTAAGATTTTTTGCATAATTTTAATCTTACTGACTTGAAACAATCTACACAAGAGTTTACACACATGAAAAACCCTATTAATATTCATATGTTCCTACAATAGTTCAATCACCCCCAAGCTATTCTAAATTTGGTCTAAAAATGTATAATGTAGTTTTTTTTTGTTTAGCATCTAAGTTTTACTATTTCAAGCTATCAAACATATGAATCAATTCATTACTTCATAATGCTAAACTCAATTCATGTGTGCAAATAATATCAAGTTTTACAGAGATAAAAATCAATTAATTTAGCCCTATCTACAGTTCATGAATTAACACAGAGTTCCAAATATATTCATCATTGTCAACTAGCTATCTAACATACACAAACACACAATAAACAAGAAAATATTTTCGAAATTGTTAATTTTTTTCGTTTTTTTATTATATATAATAAAGTAATAAGTACACTATCACACATAAATTATAAAACTAAAAACTCAATATTTTCCCACCCCCAAACTTGAAGTAAACATTGTCATCAATGTCTTAAAGTATAATCTACCAACATAAAAGGGTGGGGAAAGAAAGGTAGAAGGTACTCCTTGGATTTTTTTTGTCTGATATTGAAATTAAACTTTTTGGATAATTTCATTCCATTATTCAGATTCTTAAGATTTCTCCCATTTGATATCTCTATACCTTTGAAAGAAGAAAACAAATACCAGAGTCGAGAAATGGTTTAAAAGTTATAATGTGGTATGTATGATAACCATTTTTAACCTCAGAGCCTTGAAAAATGTGTCAAATGCTTTTTTGTACTATTTTTGACTCGAATATATGCTTTTCTTTTACTATGCTTAAAATAGATATGATGACCCTTTTGTTTAAATAACAACATGTTTAAAACTAATGCAATCTAATAACTACATGCAATTCAAATACATAAAGCATAATAAATAAAAGGGTAACAAATTGAGTTGCCTCCCAATAAGTGCTAAATTTAAAGTCTTTAGCTAGATTTTGTGGAGGAAATAATCATGGTGGTTCAAATTAGACTTTACCGGCAAAGCTTTGATCACAATGCTTGGTATTGCCAACCCCTTTTTTGATTCTCCATGCTTAAAGAGAACATTTTTCATCCTTAAGGTTCTTAATTGTTCTACCAGCTCATTTTTTATGTGGCACTTTAAATGCTCTTTCGTTTCTTCCTCTTAACCTTTCTGCTATTCTCTTCATGAGATGGTTTCTCGATAGTGGTATAGATTTTGAACTTCTCTTGCTCATCATCCACCTTCAAGGCTAGTTCACGTACTTCAAAGTCCATGATAGCTCGAATTGTCGATAGGAAAGACCGACTCAAAATTAGTAGTGATACATCACATGGTTCTTTTATGTCTAAGACAATGAAGTCTACTGAAAATATGAGTTTGTCTACTTTAATGAGCATGTTTTTAACCACTCCTCGAGAGTATTTGATTGGTCAATCCACCAAATGAAGGGAGATAGTTATGTCACTCAGCTCTTCCAAACCTAAATTCCAGTAGACAGAAAATGCATTAAATTTATACTTACTCCATAATCACATATTCAAATAAAACTAGAATCATTTTCTATTGAGTAAGGTATTTTGAGACTCCCAGGATCTTTTAATTAAGAGGTAATTTGTTTGATGGTCTCAAATTCAGCGGGCTTCCTCTTCTTAAACTATATCTCCTTAAAAAACTTTGTATATCTCGATATTTGCAATTTGGCTTCAAGTGACGGGGTTTTAACATACAGCTTTCTGAATATGTGCAAGAACATTGCAAATTATTTTTTTAGATTTTTTATTTAGTAGTCTTTGAGAAAATGGGACATGAGATAAATTAGTTTCGATAGGGACAGTTTCCTTAACCCGTAGACTATCTGAATTCTGATCAGGAATTATTTTTTCTAATTTTCAGACCGATCTACCTACTCATCATCTGTAAAAGGTACATTTTCATTCTCAACCACATGTCTCTTAACTGTAATTTCTAGAATTGAAGCCCACTTCGTATAGTAATTGCCTCAATTCTCTCGTTCTCCACAATGCTCACTGCCAGTACCTGCTGTTTAGGATTCGTTTCAATATCCAAGCTGTCTTTCTGAAAGTGCCTTTACAATTTGTCCCACCTGATTTTTCAAATTATGTAAAACAACCCCTTGAATATGAAACTTTTCTCAGTCTGTTGCATGAATTTAATTGATACTTCAACTATTTTACTCAATACTTCAGTTGATGACGCTGCCAATTTATTCAATGCTTCTTTCCACGAAGGTTTCTTTTTTGGCTATTGAAAACCTAGTAGTACATTCTTATATGGCGCACCTTGAGAAAATTGATTTGTTCCACGAGAGATTAGGTCGATTTCTCCGGCCTAGATTGTATGTATTGGATGTGGATTATTCTATAGCTCAAGTAATTTTGCGTGTAATTTACCTCTCCAGCTGATTTAACAAACATGCATTTATGATTTCTACATTGGGTTAAATCCCACATTACAATCCACACTTTCATGATTTTCACCACAATGGTTGTATCTCGGCTTAGCTGCTTCAACTGCATTAATTTGTTTGATTGGTTGCCCTAATATCTACCCTTCCATTCATTAGCTTTCCAAGTCCATGCAAATTTCATAAATTAGCTTCTGGAAACATTGCATTTGACTATAGCTTCTTGGTCATTTGATGCATGGGGTCTTGATGTAATTGGATCTATAACTCCAAAATCTTCAGCATGACATTCATACATCTTCCCTGGGATTGATTACTTCTCTAAGGGGGCTGAAGTTGTGCCATTGAAGGAAGTAAATAAAGAAAATGTTGTAAATTTCATTCGTATTTAGATTATTTATCGATATAGTGTTCCGCTGATAATGGAAAATCCTTCTGCAATAGCTACATAAACAATTTATGTGAAAAGTTTGGATTCAAATAATACAACTCTTCCATGTATAATGCATCGGTTAGCGAACTAGTAGAGGCGTTCAACAAAACCCTGTACAATTTGCTAAAGAAAGTTGTTTCCCAATAGAAAATAGATTGGCATGGAAGAATTGGTGAACCCTTGTGAGCTTATCACACTACTTATGGGATTCTAACACAAGCTATTTCTTATGCATTGGTGTATGAAGTGGAAGCTGTATTTCCTTTAGAGTGTCAAATTCCATTACATCAAATTACCATCCAAAAAGGTTTGACAATAGAATTTAATGTTCGTCTTCGACTTGAAGAGCTAGAAACTTTGGATGAGAAGAGTTAGAGGTACAGATGCAAATAAAATGTTATCAAGCTCGGTGGCTAAATCCATGAACAAAAAGGTATGACCAAGATCATTTCAAGTTGGAGGTATGATATTTTTGCTACCTAGTCCATTCATAATCATAGGAAAAATAGGGGGCAAGTTCCCACCTAAATGGGATGGTTCATTTATTTTTACTTTATACGTTTACTAATGGAGCATACAAGATTGTCGACAAAGATTGACTGCAAATCGGACCTATCAATGGAAAATTCCTGAAGTATTTCTACGCTTGAAGTTTTTTACTTTGAAATTTTTTTATTGTAAAAAAATGTAATGATCATGGCCCCGTAAGAGGATAAATTGTGAATGGCCTTATAAAAAAAGTGTTCTTACAATGGACTGCGTTCAACTTGATTCCTTTTAGGTATGTAGGCAGCTTGGACAAATAATAAATCCAATCTCAACCTAAATCAATAAATTTATGCCATTATCCATTTATTTACATTTCTTCTTAATAAATAGAATTACAAGAGAGAGGAATAAGAGTTCATCACCATTATGAGGAACAAAAATTAAATTTTTCAAAGGACATCTTTGTTTACCTCAAAATGGGTAGCTTCAACTTTGAACAAAATGAATAATCGCTTCTTCAACACTAATGGCCCTTAGACTAAAACATATATCTCGGAACCATGAGATAGAAACTGAAGAAGGTAAATGGGCATGTTATAAAAACTTACAACACTTGAAAATCTTAGACAATGAAAAACATGGAAATGAAGGATTGTTCGGACGAGAAATTTGAAGCATCAAAGCTCTTTTCAAACGTGGTCTCACTAAGCTTTAGTCTCCACTTCCAGTCAAAAGTCTTGGAACTAGCAAAAAAAAAACCGGAGTCTTTGGAAAATGAAAATATTTACCTCTCTGGTTCAAATTGTCAATTTCAGTTATTTCACACTTAAAACTTTTAGGTCTCCATCTGTCTTCTGTTCTGGGCAAGTTCTTCTAAATGTCAAGTTCTAGGCCTCCATCAAACTCCTGTTCTGGACACAGTCTTCCAAGCTCCAGGCTTCCATCTGTCTCCTTTTCAGAATAAGTTTTCCCAAGCTTCAGGTACCAAGCCTCCATAACATGTTTAAGACAAAGTCTTACAAGCTTCAAGTTCCAGAGCTACAACGGTCTCCTCTTTGGTACAAAGTTCTCCAAGCTTCAAATTCTAGACCTTCTCCAATCTCATGTAATGAGCAAACTCTTCCAAGCTTCAAGTTCTAGGCCACCATCGTTATGTTATTTGAAATAAACTCTTATGAGATGTTTCGAGTCTCCATCATATCTTATGTCTAAGATAAAGTATTCTAGGCTCCAAAAGCTTCAAGTTTTTTTATAACTTCTGCCCAAGACCAAAAAATAAAATGCCTTGAATTTTGAAAGTTGCAGTTCTTGACCCTTGACGTAAAATGCTTCGGACTGGGAAAGGTGTAGGTCCTTAGTCCTCAACATGAAATGACTTGGACTATAAAAGGTGTCGATCCTTGGCCTTAACATAAAATGCTTTGGACTGTAGAAGATGTCAGTCATGGAACCTCAACATAAATGCTTTGAACTATGAAAGGTACCGGTCATTGGTCCTCAACACAAGATGCCTTGAACTGTGAAAGATGCCAGCCTTGGTCTTCAACACAAGTTGCCTTGGACTATTAAAGGTGCTGATCCTTTGACATGAACATAAGATACATTAGACTATTAAGGTGCTGGTCCTTGGTCTTCAACTTAAGTTCCTTGGATTGTGAAATGTATCGGTACTTGGTCATTAACACAAGATGCCTTGGACTGTAAAAAGTGTTGATCCTTGGTCCTCAACATAAAATGCCTTGAACTGTTAAAGGTACCAGTCCTTGGTCCTCAATACAAGATGCCTTGGATTGTTAAAGGTTCCGGTCCTTGGTCCTCAACATAAGATGCATTGGACTGTGAAAGGTGTCGATCATTAGTCTTCAACACAAGATGCTTTGAGCTGTTAAATGTGTCGATAATTGGTTCTCAACACAAAAATGCCTTGGACAGTTAAAGGTACCAATCTTTGGTCATCAACATAAGATGCCTTGGACTATTAAAGGTCCTGATCCTTGGTCCTCAACACTAGATGCCTTGGATTGTTAAATGTGTCAGTACTTGGTGCTCAATATAAATGTCTCGGACTATTAAAATTGTTGGTCCTTGATCCTCAACATAAAATGTCTTGGATTGTAAAAGGTTTTTTTAGTCATTGGTCCTCAACATAAAATGGTTTGGATTGTGAAAGGTGTCGGTCCTTAGTCCTCAAAAATATGTATTGAATGTGAAAGGTGGCAGTCCTTGGTCCTCAATCCTTGGACTATGAAAGGATTCGGTCCTTGGTTCTCAACATAAAATGATTTGGAGTGTGGAAGGTGCCTAACTTTGGTCCTCAATGTGCACAAATGGTCTGAAATTTTTGAGTCAATTTCTAAGCGATTAGCATTTGAACTTCTAAAATATCTGCATCATGAAAACTTAACCCCTTCACAAAGAAAAATCTCTCAAGCTTCAAAATTCTTGAGTAGATTCAAAAAAAACTACCTTCCTGAATAAAAGAAAGAGCGAAAAAAATATTAAATTAAAATTTTATAAAAAAAATTCTGTTAAAAAATGAAGCAAGTCAAAATCAGTCAAAATTAAAATCGTGTAAAAAGGGAAAAGAAAAGTTTGTCCCGCCGCAAAACTAAGGCATAAACCCAATTGTAGAAGCAAAACTTGGTACCCAAGGAAAAATATTAAAGAAACCTAATTTAACTTGAAATACACCCAGAGAACATGCACGCACACTCGTGTCACACCTCCTCATATACAAAATAGTAATAATAGTAAAAAATAAAATAAGAAATTCACTACCCACCTACGAATACACACATGTACACATGTTTATACATGGAATGTATGTATATGCTAAGAGAAAGTGTATTAAAAATAAATAAATAAAATAAAATTTTGTTTCATTTTTCCAATTCTTTGTTTTTCCCTTCTATTTTTCATATATTTTTCATAACCATGATTACATACACACAGTTAAAGGGAGAAGGAGAAACATACTTCAAAAAGAAAAAAAGAGGAATGGAGCAAAAAAGTAGTAGAAAATTCTTTCTTTCTTTGTATTCCTTCACAAAGTTGTTAGGAAAGCCAACGGTTTTCCTAAATATTTAGGAGGTTAGGAAAACCAACGGGTTTTCTTTTTAATTGCATAAATATTTAGGAGGTTAGGAAAATCAATGGTTTTTCTATTTATTTGCAACATATTTAATTCAATTATATTAGCTAATTAATAAATATGGGATAATTGAGTAGATACCAATATTGTTATAACTAGGGGATTGTGAGAACTCTAATTAAGCAATGTATAAAGACATTTTTGGTTATGGTCCCCAACATACCAAATTGTACATAGTTTCCCTTTTAAAAACTGTTAGGAAAATCAACGATTTTCTTACATATTTAGGAGGTTAGAAAAAACTGTTATAATTAGGGGATTATGGGAACTCTAATTTAGCAATATATAAAGAAATTTTTTTATTATGGTCCCCAATATACCAAATTATACATAATTTCCCTTCTCCCCATCTGGAAGAGACGACGGTCCCATTAAGGAAATAAGACGATTTGGTTGAAGAAGATCACAAACCACACCCCTTCGTTCATGTTTATCAGAATATGATCGATTGTCGTAGTAATTCCGCAACAGTAAAAAATCATTCATAATGGATCCAGGTATATAACCAGAATCCATGAATTCTAATATTCTAGCATGATGTAGATCTTAGGCTTTTGGTTATTTTAATCTAGGATTTTTGCATCTAGTTTTGGTTTCGGTTTTATATATGATTTATATTTATAACAAGTGGTATCAGAGCGGTCATCGTTGTTAGATTATTAGGATTTGTGCATATTCTATTCATATGGTGTTTGGATTATTTTTCTCGAATAGAATGTTTGGATTTTGTGAAATTCCTTAAAGTTTAAGAATAATTGATGTCATTTTTTTTAATCAATTCAGATTCAAGAATATCTAAATTGGATTTTGATTCATAATATAATGATTGTTGGTTGTTCTTGATGCATTCGGCCATTGAATCAATTTTCAATTTTGTGAAAGAATTAAAAAAAAAAAGATTTAAAGTTTAAAATAAATTCAAACTTTGGTTTTGATTATTTCTTTTGGATGTCTAGTATTTTTAATTAAATTGATTGAAGCAACATGTTGCCAAAGTAACCACTATTGTGTAGATTAGTTTGATTGAAAATACATAGATTCTTTGTGCGGAGTCATTTATGTGAACTATGCTTGGCCCAAAGGAAGACATAGTTTGGTCAAATAACAATGCACCTACGATGGTTAATGTGTGACTATTATAAAGACTTTTCATTTGAACAACAGTCGGTCAAAGAAAGGCTATTGTTTGACAGAACTAATTGTCAGTATTTGATCATTGTATTGAGAGTACCACTTACAGTTAATTTCTTTGTCCGAAGACTAAGAATTAATGTTGTGCTAGGTATATTGAGATGGATCCCCAATTTGGATTATTTGTGCATGTCTTATTTTTCTTTATTTTGTTCTCTATCCAGTTTCTGTTGCTACTGCTACGAACGTTTTTGCCTAAGTTAACAACATCCCGATGCTGAGCGGGACAAACTTTAAGGTCTGGAAAGAAACCGTGGAGATTGTCCTCGGTTGTATGGATTTGTATCTTGCACTTCTTTCACATCGACCCACTTCTATTCCGGAAAACACCAATGAGGTTAAAATTGAGGGGTAGAATTGCTCTAACCGATTTTGATTGATGATCATGAAACGTTCCATTCCGGAAGCGTTTTGGGGCTATATTACTGAGAGCAAGAGCGCCAAAAGTTCTTTGAGGAAATTGAGCAATTTTTTCTAAGAACGAAAAATTGGGTAACCTTTTGGCTAAACTCGTCGCAATGAAGTATAAGGGCAAAGAGAACATAAGGGAATACATTATGGAGATGTCTCATCTCTCATCGAAACTCAAGTCACTTAAGTTGGAGCTGTCTGAGGACTTACTCGTGCACTTGGTTTTGATATCTCTTCCTATACACTTTAGGCAATTCAAAGTGAGTTATAACACTCAGAAAGACAAATGGTCCCTCAATGAGCTTATATCTCACTGTGTACAAGAAACAGAGAGGCAGCATCGTGATAAGATTGAGAGTGATCACTTGGCATCAACCTCTCAAAACAAGAAAAGGAAGAGAGCTAAGGATACTGCAGAAGGACCTTCTTAGTAGAAGAAACAAAAGAAGCAGGGTGAGGAATTTGGTCTGCAAGAAATCGAGACACATGAAGAATGAGCGTTCCAAGTACGATGTCTGGCGTGTAAAGAAGGGCATGCTTCTAACTTTAGTTTGTTATGAAGTTAATTAAGCTTTTGTACCTAAAGATACTTGGTGGGTAGATTCTGGCGCTACTACTCACATAAGTATATCTATGTAGGGTTGCATGTGGAGCCGATCGCCAAGTGATATTGTGGACGACGGCAATAAAGTTGTAGCGGAGGCTATAAGGACTGTCAGATTACAATTAAAAACTAGGTTCTACTTGGATTTGTTTGAGACTTTTGTTGCACTGTCCTTTAAACAAAATTTAATTTCTATTTCGAGTTTGGACAAATCAGGATTTTCTTATTCATTTGGAAATAATAAAGTTAGTCTCTATGAAAATTCAAATTTTGTTGGTTCTTGTTATTTGATTGATAATCTGTATATGTTGATGTTGTTAGTTCCTCTAACGAAATACTGCAAACCGGTTCACTTGGTACAAAGCGAAAATTAAGTGGAAATTCCACCACCTTATGGCACAAGTGCTTAGGTCATATCTCTAAGCAGAGAATTCAGAGGCTTGTGTTAGATGGAATTCTTGAGCCCCTAGATTTAACCAACTTCCAAGTTTGTGTTGAGTGCCTCAAGGGAAAACGAACAAATATTAGAAAATTCGGCGCCGAGAGAGCTACAGACATCTTAGAACTAATACATACTATCTGCGGTCCATTCCCTATGGCTTTTTGGAATGGACAAT
Source organism: Fraxinus cuspidata (assembly GCA_903798385.1). NCBI lineage: Eukaryota > Viridiplantae > Streptophyta > Magnoliopsida > Lamiales > Oleaceae > Fraxinus > Fraxinus cuspidata. The sequence continues at coordinate 2,137 of CAIGRP010080424.1, read as the reverse complement.
AGTACTTCATTACATTCATAGATGATTACTCTAGATTCGGTTACCTATAATTGATACACAAGAAATCATAATCTCTGGACGTTTTCAAGTCTTTCAAAGCTGAAGTTGAACTTTAACTTGGAAAGAAAATAAAGGATATCAGATTTGACCGTGGTGGTGAATACTACGAAAAGTATGATGGATCGGGAGAACAATGTTTAGGACCCTTTGTTATTTTTCTCAATGAGTGTGGAATAGTTCCGCAATACACCATGCCGGGAAAACCCAGCATGATTGGTGTTGTAGAGAGATGAAACCGAACTCTTAAGGATATGGTAAGGAGTATGATTAGCCATTTCTCCTTGCCAGAGTCACTTTGGGGAGAAGCTTTGAAGACCGCAGTGTACATCCTCAACAGGGTATCGAGCAAAGCAGTTGCCAAAACCCCCTATGAGCTTTGGACAGGCAAGAAGCCTAGCATAGGCACTTACACATTTGGATTTGTCCAGCTGAAGCACGGCCTTATAGGCCACATGAAAGAAAATTGGACTCAATGACGGTGATCTGCTATTTCGTTGGTTACGTTGAACGCTCTCGGGGATATAAGTTTTACAATCCCATATCAAGATCCTTCTTTGAAACGGGAAATGCGAGATTCCTTGAGGATATTGAGTTTGGGGAGAAAAAACATAAAAAATGTTGTCTTTGAAGAAGAATATGTTATTGATGATGATCAGGTCTCTATACCTATTGTTGTTTAAGACATAGTTCTAGAACTAGATGACAATGTTCAAGCTCCTATCCCTGACATTGTTCCAGACCAAGATACTAATGATATTCGTCATCAAGCACTACCTATAGAATAAACTCAACAACGTCAAAAAGTGTCATTGAGGATATCTACTAGAGAGAGAAGAAATGTAATTCCAGATGATTATATTGTCTTTCTCCAAGAACATGAGGATGGCGCTGGTTTAACGGAGGATGACCCGATCAACTTCCATCAAGCCATGTGCAGTTCTAACTCTTAGAAGTGTATTGATGCCATGAAGGATGAGATGAAGTCTATGGAAGACAATGACGTTTGGGATCTCGTCGAGTTTCCTAAATGTGTGAAGCCCATTGGTTGTAAATGGATATTTAAAACCAAGAGGGATTTAAAAGGTAATATCGAGAGATATAAGGCTCGTCTTGTCGCTAAAGGCTTTACTCAAAAAGAAGTCATGGACTACAATGAGACTTTCTCTTCGATATCTTCGAAAGACTCTCCTAAAACAATAATGGCACTGGTGGCTCATTTTGATCTGGAGCTACATCAGATGGATGTCAAAACTGCATTTCTCAATGGAGACATTTACGAGATGATTTTCATAGTACAACCAGAAAACTTTGTATCAGTAGATCCAAAGTCTATGGTCTGCAAGTTGAAGAAATCCATCTATGATCTCAAACAGGCTTCCCGTCAATGGTATCACAAGTTCCGTCAAGTCATCACCTCATACAGTTTTGAGGCGAATGTTGTTGATGACTATGTATATCACAAGTTCAGTGGGAGTAAATTTATCTTTTTGTTATTATATGTCGATGATATACTACTCACTAGTAGCGATATAGGCTTACTGCACGAAACCAAGAAATTTTTTACGAAGAAATTCGAGATGAAAGATCTGGGGGACGTTTCTTTTGTGTTAGGTATTCAAATACTAAGAGATCGTTCTCAAGGTATCCTTGGGTTGTCACAAAAGAGCTATATCGATAAGGTTTTGAGTAGATTCGGCATGAAAGATTGTAAACCAAGAGACACGCCCATCGCCGAAGGAGACAAGTTTAGTCTTAAACAGTGCCCCAATAATAATCTTGAAAAAAAAGAGATGCAACAGATTTCATATGCGTCAGTAGTAGGGAGTCTAATGTACGCTCTAGTTTGTACTCATCCCAACATAGCATTTATAGTGGGTGTTTTGGGCAGATATTTGATTGATCCAGGCATGCAGCATTGGAAGGCAGCCAAACACGTGATGCGTTATTTCAGGAGAACAAAAGACTACCTGTTCACTTATCGGAGATCAGATAGTTTAAAGGCCATCGGGTTCTCTGACTTTGATTTTGCAGGATGCCAAGATTGTAGACGCTCCACATCAGGCTACATCTTTATGTT
>CAIGRP010080418.1:0-21762 GCA_903798385.1 Fraxinus cuspidata | reverse complement strand
ATAAACGATCTCGCTATTACGATCGCTGATTGTCGACGTTAATCGGTCAACGTCCGTCCGGGCTGAGCTTCAATGTTGGGTCCGTCACTAGACACTACCCCATAAAAGATATCAATAAGAACATCAAATAAAATCTCTCTTAAAAAAAAAAAAAAGCATGTACATGAAATAAAAGAAGCACTAAAAGTTTGACCAAGCTTTGGACACTACAAATTGGGGATTTAAATGAATAGTAGGTTAGACTTGCCTAGTGAAAGCTTTGATGGTTGGGGCGTACAAATTAGTGAGAATCTTCACTTGTCCAAATAAGTGCTTTTATTTGTTCTATCCATCCGAACTTGGGCATGGCATGTCATGTATGTGCCAACCCTTGGGCGTGTGAGCATGCACGATATAGAAAGTTCGAGTTTTCTTTAGAAATATGATTTTTCGACTCTAGCTCTTTTTTTTTTTTTTTTCGTTTTCAAGCCCCTTTTTATTTATGTTTCCTTGCAACACAAGGGCAACATCATATATCATTACATAACACATTTTTGGAGTGAAAAAATTAAGGTTTGGATGTGTTGGGCTGTGATGCCAATACAGTCCAACATATGGGCAATGATGAAACTGAGTGTGGCCCATCAACTAATTATAATATCCATTGCTTGATAACACATTGAAGACCCCAAATCCCAAGACCAATACATGTTCTAAATCGCACTTAGGAAGTGTGACTCTAGTTGCCCCTAATGTGTGAAGTTGCTTAGCTGTGTTGGACCGTTGATCTCCATATGAAGATCTAAGACTCGGTTGGCTGTATAAATAGGGCCTTGTGTACTTGGCCTAATCACTTTAGCCATCTGTTTTTTCTTGAAGCTTCGGGAATCGTCTTTTTTTAGTCTCTCTCTATACTTTGTGTTCCCTTCGTCATCTCTTTTAGATCTTCAACCTTCGGTTAGTTGATTCTTCTAATTTTTGAGTGATATTGAGTCTTCGTGATTCTTATTGTGAGAAGCGAGTGTTAGATAAAAAAGGGTACAATGCACCCAGCCCATAGATTTTAAAAATGAAGAATATGTCGTCCAAAATCATTTGAGACATTCAATATTAAGGTTTGTACCCAACTTTCTTCTAATTTATACGAGTTACGGATATTCATCAAATATCTTTTAGTTTTGTGATCAAATTATGAAAGATTAATGGTCTATTCTCTTTACTATTCATAGGCCATTTTCAGTTTTTAATTTTCGAAAACACTGAAAACATGTTTATTTATCTATTTTCAGAAACGAATTTAAAATTTACAAAGAAAATGGAAAACGGAAAAAAAGTGATTTTGGTTGTTTTCAAAGTCTTAACCACGATGACAGCTACTTTTGCTTCTTTATATAAGTAAAAGAACTATATATATATATAGAAAATAAACATGTTTTTCATTTTTTTTTTTAAAAAACAATTTTTCAAAATGACTAAAAGAACACATTTTTAGTAATCTCAAAATGGACACTCAAAATACAAAATTCAAAACTCATGACTAAAAATTAAAACACGAGAACAACCCCCTAAACTTTTTGTTCCAAGGATTTACTTTGACTACGAGTGGAGGTCTACAAGTGTGGTTACTTACTACACGGAATTTACGGCCTCAAGGCTCTTATTTACGATATCCATTTATGACTTTAATTCTAGAATTCTAAGGGTACTTTGGGGATATTTGTAGCACGATTTTCGAGGTCCTAATGGAACCTATATATACTACACATTATGACATTTGTAGGGTTGGAGAATTAGAGAGATTTTGAGAGAAAAACATAAACAAAAATCTATGGTTTTGGGAGATTTAAAAAATGAAGAAAGTTTCAAGTTTGGTCCAAGATTGAATGACAAATTTTTTTCGTTTCTTCTAAGAAACGATGATTGAAGTTCATGTATGATCAATTAGATACAATTGTAGGTCAAAAGAGTGAAATATAGTCAAAGAGTTTTCACAAGTCAAATTTCATTCAAAAATGTTATGCTCTAGATTTTCAGCCTCATATTGAGACAAAATTTTTTGTATAGAAAACGTTCAAATTAGAGATATTCTATTCCTATAAGAATTGTAGCCCTTTTAGTTCAATTTTCGATGTAATTTGAATCCGCTCAATCAAATGTTAGGAGAGAAAATTATGATCAAAATATCGAAATCTGCTTAAGAACGAAAACGTGTGAAACGACTCACACACCCGAGAAAAGCTTGCGTGATCACGTCGGCTTAAGCAAAAATGTCCCAAGAGCAAAACAGTTGACTTGCGAGGCCACGCAGGGAAAATTCAAGGGCCTTGTTGCAATAACCTATTTGATGTGAAACTTTTCTTGGACTAAAATTGTACAAAATTTTGACTCGAATTTTCAACTCCTATTAATACAAAACACCATTAAAACATGAGACAAATTCTCTCTTACCTTTTTATATACAAGAATATCATAAATTCATCAAGAACAATGGGTCAATTGCTATATTTTGAGAAAGAAGATCAAACCCTAGCAAGGAATTGAAGCTAATTACATTAAGATTTTAAAGAATTCAGCATTTGAATCGAAAGAACAAGATTTCTTGCATTCTTTCATGATCTGGATGATATTTTTCTATTATTATTATTATTATTATTATTATTATTATTATTCTTCTTATAATTTATTTAAAAATATGTTTGCTAGATCCTTTTTATATTGGATAAAGATGAACCATATTATTTATTTATTTTTATTAAAGACCAGTAGTTCACTATTTCTTGTGTTTCTTAATTAATTTTGCATATCTATGTCATTATTTAATTGATTGACATCCATTTAGATAATTAGTTTCTTGTTGAAATGTTGACAGACTCACAATATGTTTAGAACACGAAAAAATTAACATATGTGCGATAGATGTTAAAAATAACATTTATCACGTGTGCAATCATATTAAAAATCTAAATTTAATGCATTTTAATAATTAGAATTCGGGCTAAGAATATATTCGTGCTTGGTTAGGATCGATTGTCATGAATGTATGAATCAAACTAGCTTACAAATTAAAAATTGAAATAGATAGTAATAGACGGATTTAAAATTCAATAAAATAATTCATAATTTGATACAAAACACTTTTTACTGCTTTTTTAGATAATTTAGCATAATATCAAATCAAAATCTCTATTTTATTTACATAATTAAAACTTCATACAAAACTAGTACACTTGAATTGAAAATTATTTTTTGTGGGACAATATTTTCAACTCGTAAAATCTATTGCTTGTTAACGATTCCGTACGTTTACGGGTTTAGTACGATCAAGTTTTTGGTGCTGTTGTCGGGAAATAAAGTATTCAATTTGAGTTAATTTATATAGAATTTGAATTTTCTTTTGTTTTATGCTATTAATTACATATATAATCTCGCTTTTTGTTTTCCCTAGCAGTGTATGCAAGATTTTAAAGAAATCAAGATCTTATAATTGGATCTTCTCGTTTATTATTTAAAAGCATTCAAGCTAGCTCCATTTTTGTATTCGGTGAAAGATGAATTCTATTGTCTATTTATTTTAATTGAAAAATAGTGGTTTAGTATTTATTGCGTTTCTTGATTTGCATTATTTAATTGAATGGCTATCAACTAGATAATTAGTTGCTTGTTATGGTATATGGAACTTAAAATAAGTTTAAAATGCGACAAAATTAACTTATGTACAATAGATGTTAAGAATAATATTTATCACGTGTGCAATCATATAAATAATTTAAAATTTAATGCATTCTAATCATTTGAATTTGGGTAAGGAGTAGATTTGGGTTGTGGTTATGATATATATTTATATTGTCTTGAAAAAAAATATTATTTATTATAGTTTTATCAATTGTCAAGAACGTATGATCGAAATTAGATTACAAATCAAGAATTGAAACAAATAACAATAGATGGATTCGACATCCAATACAACCATCAATAATTTGATACAAAAACACCTTTTACTGTTTTTATAGATAATTTAGTATAAAATCAAATCAAAATCTATTTTTTTGTTTACATAATTCGAATTCAATACAAAACCAGTACACTTGAAGTGAAAATTATCCTTGTGGAACGATATTTTCAACCCATTAAATTTATTACTTGTCAATTATCATGTACGCTTGTGGGTTTTGTACAAACATTCTTAGTTTGAACCCTTGATTTTATTAATTGAAGATGAATCATGCTACAATGCAAAATGTCTTGGTATAATCCTTAACATAATACTACATACCATTCCATCATTGAATTGTTTTAAACACTGTCAGGTTTTCGTCAAATTATCAGCACCACCTCGAATTATGTCACTGCATCTGTTAAATATTTCTGGCAAAGTGGCAAAATCCATTGAATATATGATTTTTTTTTTAATTGACTTGTTTCTACTATTGAAATTTATGTAACTAATTATCTGCCAATAATTTAAATGTGTGAACGATGATGAGCCAAGAGGATAAATTATAAATTCAGATCAAATATAAAAATCAAAATTTTAGATAAACGACAGTAATATTATTTTATGGTAGTAAATAAATTTCTATGTGAATAAATGTGCTTAAGTTAAAATTCACGTAGAGATATAGTGAATTCACATACTTAAGTAGAATTGAACGGTTCGAGTGAGGTTTTCAATTGATTGATAGAATGTTCTGCTGAATAACACATGTCAACTATTTCATAACTTGGTATAAAAAAATCAAGGCAGAGAACTAAGATGAAATCTTGAGTCCTAAATCATTTGGTCTGGTGGTTAAAATACACTTATTTCTTGCTCAATTTAATAAAACTAGCTCAGGTTTAAATACACTTATTTCAAAGTATGATTTGGTTTAATTTCTATAAGAACTCTTAAATCTTGGAAGTAAACTCCAAGATGTGCCTCAATGATTCACCCCAAATCATTTGGTCTGGTGGTTACTGAAATTTAGAGTGGAAATAATTTGTAGAATTTTCATTTATCTTGAACAAATTTAGGCTTGCTCCGTAAATCTAAACATTTTTCTTGAGCACAATCACTCTCACAAATTGACACACAAGAATGTTACTAACTTCTATTGTTTAAACATTTTCCAAGAGAGAAAAATAAAACATTATTGCAAAACAACGTGCAACATATTCTTGCCTAGTTGAAGTTTGTATAATATGAATAATTATATTCTTACCATAATTTTTATTTATTACACCACATTTTAATTACACTTAAGGTTTTTAATCTTTTCACACTATAAAAATTATATCCTCAACGATTTTTAATGTTATTTTTATCATCAAATAACAGTTTTATCTCCAAAAATTCATTAAAATTGCGTAAAACAATTTATTTTCCATCATATTTTTAAAATAAATAAATAAAGTGCAATTTTTTTTAGTTTTTTAATCATTTCAAAGCATGAAAACAAAATATGTTTATATAAATTATAATTTAGGATGAGACACACCTATTATTGGAAAGTTGTAGCTAATAATTCGACGAAAAAAGTTAAAAAATAATTGATACATTGAGCAAAGATTGGAGAGCTTAACTGCAATTAAAATGTGGTGTATCAAATAAAAATTGTGGTGGCAATATAATTTCCCATATAATATTTGAATTTTCTCATAAATTAAAGTTTCAATACTACTATATACAAATCAACAGGTTTGTGTTGTATGTTTCCTAGTAGCTGATCAACAGTAAATTAGAAGGTTGTTCATAAATTTTATTTATTAAGTTTTTGATACATGGTAACGAATCTACTGAACCATCCCTCTAAACACGAGAGCATGGCTAAAATACTGTAAATAGCACAAGAAAAGCAATCTAGAAACTTCAAAGCTCTATGACATGGTGAATTAGATGTCAATCAATCCCTGCAACTTTTGTGCCAGACAGGAAAAATTATTGTTTAAACTGGAACTTGTAGCATAAATTTTGACATTCATGAGAACTGGGTGAATCTTTAAACATAGTTTACGCCCTGACCGTTTCAGTCGACTACAGTTTCCTATCTACTTACATTTATATATTATTCCACAAAACTCTCTTTCTGTATATTTTATAATTGAGAATTAGGATCAAAACCAGTAACATGTCCATTTTTCTTGACATTCTCTTCACCATTTCCCATTTCCTCATCCAGGGAGTAATCCATGAACCTCTTCCAGAGCCAGTGCTGCTTCCAAACTCTCTCTGTCATCTCCTCAATTGGCACATTCTTGGTTTCAGGAACCAGAAACAACACGAAAAGTGACATTATCAAAACCCATCCAGAGAAGAACAAGAAAATGCCATACTTGAAATGGCACAACATTGAGAGAAAGGCTTGTGCAATCACAAAAGTGAAAAGCAAGTTAACACAAACTGTAACACTTTGACCTGCCGAACGAGTTTCCAAGGGAAATGTTTCACTAGGAATGAGCCATCCAAGAGGCCCCCAAGACCATGCAAAGGCAGACACAAATGTGCAAACCATAAGCACAACAAATATGGCATAGCCTTTACTAAGGTTCTCCGAATGGTCTGTAACTTTAATGCCTAATACGACCGCGATTATTACTTGGGAGAGAAACATTTGGACGCCAGCTTCAAGCAAGAGAACTCGTCGTCCCAATTTGTCGACAGAGTAAATTGAAACAACGGTGGATACTACATTGACAGCTCCAGTAATGACAGCTGAATATAGCGAAGCACTGCTGCCAAATCCAACAGTGTCAAACAACACTGGTGCATAGAACATTATTGCATTTATTCCTGTGAATTGCTGGAAGATCTGCAACAAACATTCAAATAATTTTTTTATTTAAAAAGATATATGGATTATTCTATTTGTCCAGAAAAGGACATTCAGAAAGTGTGCCAAAAAAGATGTGTAGTGAAATAATTGGATGAAAAAGTAGTTGTGTTTTAAATTGTCCAACTATATAGTGTCATGTAGCATTAAGTAACCCATTATGTAAGGGTTGTTGTACATGTAGCAATGTCCAAGATATATATAGACATGTTATATAAAATTGAGGCATTGCTTGCAAAGATGATATACCTGTAAGGCCACAGCAATGACTAGTTGAGGCCTATTTCTTCGCATGAGTAGATTTCTGAATGGGTGTTTTACTTGTTTGGCAACACGGCTTGCCTCGACAAGCTCCAAGTATTCAGGTTCAATATTGTCTGTTCCTCGTATCCTTCTAAGCACAGCTTTTCCTTCATCCAAGTGGCCACGCTCGATGAGACTATTAGGGGTGTCGACTACAAATATTGCACCTACTGTAAGGAGAAGTGCAGGAATTCCAGCCAACCCTAGTGACAACCTCCAACCCCATCCTCCTTTAATTCTGTGATGAAAAGATATTTGTATTGGTCAAGAATAAGAAGATAAGAACACGAAAAATAAAGATAAGTGTCAATCAAATGCTGTCAGCGCAACAACTATACATTAACTAACAAAAAGTCCCTTGTACAATGGGAATAACTAAAAAATAAATCATCTATCATCTATGTCTAGTTGAGGTTTTTAGGCACTACTTATGCTCAAACAAAAGGTTTACTAGTTTAGCGTTGTCCTTTACAATGTCTATTGATTAAAAGGTTCTCACGTGACGTAAGATACTTTATCATTATATGGGTCGACCTTCAAGTCTAAAATAGTATACGTCGATTCTATCTAAAGTTGAAGTATATAAGATGTGCTATTTGTGAGACTTACTTTGCAGTGCCGTAATTGACGAGATTGGCGAAAAGAATGCCAATAGTGACGTTAAGTTGGAACAATATGTTGAGACCTCCACGTATTCTTGTTGGTGCAATCTCTGACAAGAACAAGGGAACAGCCTGAAATTCATACCCAAACATTTCAAACTTGAAAGCTCACAAGATTTGACTGGCAAAGTCAGAGATGAAGAATATTAGCATTTGCATTTGATATTTTAAATATATATAGAATATTAGATTAAAGTTGACTTCTCAAAATTTTTATAACTCACTTTAGATCCATACTCATCCTGCTGGTTATGTCACACTTTCATCTTTCTAGCTGTTGCATATGACTAATTGCAAATAGCGCCAAAGAACCAGTATCAAAATAAATTTTATCGATGCAAAAATAATGGTCGAAGTAAACACTTGGGAGGGGGAATGGTTAATATTTGTTGTAAATATGGTCGTTTAATTAGAGTAGTGATATTTTATTCCTCGATGAATCCAAGTGAAGTGGGCTTGCTATCGCCCTTTCTGTACAAAATCCAAGCTGAAAATCTTAATCACGAGTAAGTTAGTAAATCCTAAAGTATATGAAAAGCAAGAAAATTGTGTAAAGATTGAGGTTGAATGTGACAATGACTTTAAGTTAGTAGAAGATTCAAAAAGATTCAAAATAAATTAATTTGAAAATAATTCTTACGCTCTGTAAAAATCTATTTTGTTACATAAGGACAGCTATAGATGTACTGATAACAAAAGCAATTACGATATATTTAATATGTTAGATATTTTTAGTATTAATAAAAAATGACAGCTATATATGTTGGTATAATAGAAGCAATTATATATATATTTAATCAATGAAATCAACTATGACGGGTAATTAGGTGATAATTTAGTGCAATAATTGATATGTCGTATGGGACTCGTATTTCTAAAATAGACAGCACTATTCTATCCTATATCCCCAGGTGACCGAAGAAGTTGTTTACTTATTGAACTAACAACTATTACCACAATGAGAGCATATTAAATTCCGAATGAAAATCAGTGTTTTAAAAAACAGCCTGGCCCACCCAATTCAATCGGGAAAATTGGAACCGGGACCAAAATCGATCCGATTAAACTTATAATACCTCTAATTAAAAACCCGTCCAAAAACCCATTAAACAAGCCAGTTTTTGGAAAATCCATTACCCGTTCCCGATTTAACCGGTTTAACCTACGTAAATGTATATTTTTTTAAAAAAAATTAAATGTATAATATTTTTTTTTTTTTGGTAAATGCAATTTTTTTTTAGTTTTTATAAATCACCGATTCGATCCCGAGTTGACCTCGATTTAACATTTTGACATTTACCATTTCTCTTTTTCGAGTCAATGATCGAGTCGGTTTTTAAAACATTGACGAAATTTTTGTTGTTAGACTAGTTTGTATGGCCCTTCAATTTTCAAATACATAAATAACTGATTTTATAAATTAAGATTACCTGATTAGCAAAACCAACACCACATCCAAGTAAAATCCTGCCAATAATAAGCATAGCAAGATCTTGAGCTGCAGCATTAAGAATGACTCCAACTATGAAGAAAACTCCAGCAATTATCATAGTCAGTCTTCTGCCAAGCCTTCTTGTTGTGTATGAAGCAAAGAAAGTTGCTGTCAAACCAGCCAAGTATAATGAAGATGTAAACATTTGAAGCCCTTGATTATCATATTTGCAGTAATTGCTGTTTATTCCCTTGTCCCTTGTCCTCCTATACACAGCTGGGAAGAATTTTTCCAAGAAATCATCCATTGACGTAACGCCACCTGTATTGCAATAGAAGATGACAAAGCTGTAATTTTTGGATTTATTTATTTGTACAGATTCTTGTGCCCAACAGAATCAGTATTGGCAAAAAAAAATGATAGGCTGCAATTTTTTTTCCGTCTGTACCCCAATCGGGGCTCATAATTAATAGTGTCATTATTTTCTTGAGTTGACTACGAACAAGATTGTTACCTATAGTTTGAAAAACAACTAATAACACTTTCAATTAAGAAGAGTTTTTTAAAGGGGGAATAACGAGTTTTGGAATAATGATTTTTGGAGCATATGTGGTTAAAAGTAGAAAAAAATTGAATTTACATGTAAAATATTTTATTGTATGAATATATAATTGAAAATGAGTTTAAGAAGAAAAAAAGTGTTTTGATTTAATAAAAGACAAATATGCGCTAAATGTGGGCTAAAATCTACGTGAATTTCTATTTGTCAAGGATTGCGCAAACAATATTTTGACTACCACAAATTACGGCATAAGCTCGACCACTTGGGTCGATCTTTTAGAAGACACTAACATACTAAACTTATTAATTTTGCATATTAATAAACTGGTAGGCGTACAAAACTATTCCGCAGATTTTTGTAATATGTGTGCAGATTGAATAATTCTATCTACAATCAGTGGTGTTAGACTACCAGTTTAGATAACCATACATGATAGGTCTAATTAAATGGATTATTTGACTTTGTATTTAAATGAATTTGTCATATTATGCCACGTAATTACCACTCAGCCTGATACTAAGCACCAACGGGAATAAAGAACATTACTCGTGCAGATTACAAAGAGTTTTAAGGGTACGTTAAATGCTAGTGTTTGTGTTTGAAAAAGAAGTTCAAAGGTCAATACGAAGAAAGTACACATTTCAGATCAAGAAAAGATAAAAAGTTAACCTGAAACACCAACATCATAACCAAACATGAGACCTCCTGTGGCAGCCATTATACAAGAGATTATGACTATAGGAGTAATCTTAGCCTCAAATTGTGCGCCACCCGCGCCGGCAGCGAAACCTCCTCCTGCCATGGCTGATTCTCAGGCTGAAATGCCTGTGTTTCTTGGTATTTATCTCCGAAATCTTGTTAAGAAGAGAACCAAGAATTTAGTGAAATGAGATATATGATAATGAACAGAATGCATTTGGTAGAAGGGGTTTATATAGACAAGAATATGAATGGATAGGGTGTAGGGTCATGTGTACACCCACCCATATCTGTACAGGTGTACATCAATATTTGACTTTTTTTTTTTTTTCGTCTTTCCTCTTTGACGGCTCTTTAGTCAACAGACGCCTCTCTCTCTCACCCTCACAGAGAATCAAAATCCTAGATTGTCACTTGTTGGCTTTCTATTGTCGTGTGAACTGCTAATCAACGTTGCCAATTTGATATGCGGTTACGTAAGGACCATTTGGGTGAGAAATTCAGAAACAATCGACTTCTTAGTTAGGGAAATGTACGGCGCCCCGTTTATTAGACTGTTGTTGTGCCATAAGAATTCAAATTCAAAAATGTTGGTGATTTTTTATTTTGTCTTCACCAAAATCTTGTGGGAAAATATAAGAAAATTATATAATTGGATAAATTAATGTCTTTTTTTTTTATTGGTGTCTATATTTGTTACTAGTGTTCTCCTTCATGTGAGTTTGAGTAGTTGATTCTTGCATAGGAAAGGTGCATGAATTAAAGTTGGTCCAATTTGCACGCGGACTGGCTTTATTCTAGCAATATATTTTTAGAATAATGGACTTGATTGGATCTTATTTATGTAGTAGATTGTAATATTAAAATCACCGAAAATTTGTTTGAATAACTTTGTGATTATTTAGCTTTTAAATTTATCATAAATTAATGATAAACATCATTTGTCATAGTGCATAATACTATAGTTTTTCCTAGGATACTCATATTATGCAAATAATTAATCGAATTTGTTTTTGCTAAACTCATTGGAGATTGTTCCAATTCACATATTTAATTCGTATAATGTAACCATTAATTCCAACAATTCTCCATATGAATGAAAGAAGACAACTCAGAACGAGGAAGACGAAGAAGAGTATAACTGAAATATAATACATCATGATTGGATGCTTTCGATTTAAACATTCCCTAGTAAGAATCTATCGGACTCACTAGCTGATTAGTGAACCTGACATTTTGAACTATTGGTCGTTATTATAAGCCTAGACAATAGATCGAACACATTATATCTCATACTTCCTCCGCCCCATTTATGTATGCTCATTTTCCTTATTTTTTCTCAATTATATAGTCTTATTTCTTTATTAAGAATGTTTTGTTTTGTTCGTTTACTAATATACCATTATTTCTTTATTGCTTCCTATAATAATTTACTACAGCTATTGATAATTAAATGAGGGTAAACTTTGGGTGTGTTTGAGCCACATTATTTTGGAAGAATGTATTCTGGAATAGTAAATTGATGGAGAATGTATGGTTGTAAAATAAAGAAAAGTTATTGATGTGATGGAAAATATTATTTTATTGAAGAATGTGTGGTTGAAAATGAGTAGAAAAATGAGAATGAAAAAAATAATGTGTACCAAACAGGGGCTATGAAAGTTTTTGGCAAAAATTACTTTTTCAATAACATTAAATAATATTTTTTAATCTGTATGAAAAAACAAAACAAGCATATATTAATGGGACGGAGGGAGTATCCAATTTTGATTATTTATTATGTTCATTATTTCATCCATGAACGTTCTTTGTTCTGCAAGTACGTTAGAGAATTCACCTAATAAAAATTCTCATAGAACCAACCAAGTTTGCACTTAGATAGGCAATATTTTACGAAGAGTACTTACAAAACTCCACTTGTACTATTTACAAGATATAGTCACCATAAAAAGCATAGTTTATATGCAGAACTTATTTACATCATAGAAATGGGGAGAAACTAAAATTCCGAAGTTCTTTTCATCAATTCAATTATAACTAGTATTCCTATTGAATCTAGTCCATGGGATCTCCGATTGCTATGTTAGGTTTCCATTAAGCTAACCCATATGTTTTGGCTTTACGCCAATTTTTCTTGATGCGCAGCTTATTAACCCTCTAGATAATCTCTTTGTGAATTGACCCACTAGATTATCCTTCGTTAAAACAATCACAATTATTTGAGGGCAACTGGAAAATTATATTATATCTACAACATAGATTCAAGACTTATCATTATACATGACATTTTGTGCCATTTCATTTGTAGCTAGGTATCTCGACCAAATAATATAACATGCACAAATTGTCACCAATTCGACATTCTAAAGAAAAAGAAGTAAGCTCACAAAAATGAACTTATGATACTGTAAATGAAAATAATCAAAAAGATGAAGAATCAAGGCATGGTAAGAGAATAAGAATATCTAAGACATTTAGCCCATATTTTATAATATATTTTATGGAAAACGATCCAATGATATTTTTTGAAGCTATGTCCACTCCCAAAGCTCCTTATTAGAAAGAAGCTATCAACAATGAAATTGATTCTATCATGCAAAATTATACTCGGGAATTGGTTGATTTTCTACTAGAAAATAAAGCTTTATGTTGCAAATTGATCTTCAAAAAGAAGTCAAAATCTGATCAATCAATTGACAAAAACAAGGCCATATTAATAGCCAAAGGTTATATATATATATATACAAAAAGTAGGTATTGACCTTCTCGACACATAATCACATGTTACAAGGATCACTCCCAAAGGTCTTTACTACAAATAAGCTATCAACAATGAAATTGATTTTTTCATGCAAAATTATATTTGGGAATTGGTTTATCTTCCACTGGAAATAAAGCTATAGGTTTTAAATCAATCTTCAAAAAGAAGTTAAAATCGGATGGATCAATTGACAAAAACAAGGCCATATTAATATCCAAAGGATATATATGAAAGAATGTATTGACCTCTGTGACACATATTCACCTGTTACAAGGATCACGTCTATTCAAGTATTGATTGCAATTGTGATATTACATAATCTTGAAATACATCAAACTGATGGTAAGACCGTCTTTCTAAATTGTGAATTAGAAGAAGAAATACACTTGGAACAACCTGAATGGTTTGTTACTCTAGGACAGGAAAAACTTGTAAAGTCGTTGTATGGATAAAAACAAGAATTAAAGCAATGGCACGAGAAATTTGACAAAACTATATTGTCAAATGTTTCAAAACTAATGAACAAGATAAATGTGTCTACATAAAAAGCACATCAAATGAATATGTGGATGTATATCTATATGCTATTTATTGGTAATAACTCAAAAGTTATCACTACAACCAAGAAAATGTTAATAAAATATTTTGATATGAAATATATAAGAGTTGCAGATGTCATACTTGGAATTAAGATTTTTAAGACACTTGAAGGAATGTCACTATCTCAATCTCATTATATTGAGGATATACTTAAAAAAATTTAAGGCGTATGACGATAATTCTATCAAAACACAAGTTGACCTATATCTACACTTAGCCAAAAATACTAATGAACACATATCTACTCATGCGTCATAGGCAACTTGATGTATATTACTAACGGCATGCGTCTGCATGTAGCATATGTAGTCAACAAATTTAGTAGATTTACAAGTAATACAGGAAATGACCATTGAAGGCATTGACGAAGATTCTTAAATATTTAAGGCACAAAGTTAATTATGGATTACACTATACTAAATATCCCACATTGTTAGAAGGGTATACCGATACAAACTAGATATTTGACACAAGGATTCGAACCCTACAAGTGGTTACGTTTTTGCCATTGGAGGTGGAACCCTGTCCTGAAATTCTTATAAGCAAACTAGTATAGCTTGATTGACGATGAGATCTAATTTCATTGCTTTAGATAAAATTAGAGAAGAAGCAAAATGACTTCGCAATTTTCTTAAGGATATTCCGTGCTAGGAAAAACAGTACTTGTTATTAGCAGATATTGTAACAGTCACTCAACTATTCGATTAACACAAAACAGTATATATAATGAAAAAGTTCGACATATTCGTCGGAGATATAATGTCATTAAACAACTAATTTCGAATGGTATAATCTCTATTAACTATATTAAATCGAAGAAAAATATAGCAAATCGTTTGATGAAAAGAATTACCAAGAGATCAAGTGTATCATCTTTCATGGAAAATGGGCTTAGAGCCTATTGACTAGAATCACTACAACACTAGCCCAACCTTGTTCACTGGAAGTTCCGCCGGTTTTGGGCAGAGACAAGTGAGACTCATGCCTCAGGCCCAAAAATTAAAGGGGCCTCAAAAAAAAATTTTTTTTTTAATACCTCATTCCTATTGTCAGAATAGTGGTAATTAACCTTTTGACCCGGCTAAGATTTTTTTTGTCATTTGACCAGTTTTTTCTATTTTGTTTAATAAAAGCTATAATTTTCTATTTTACATTTTTACCTTTCAGCCCTAAAATAAAGGAACGACTCTTAAATCTGAATTCCCAACAGCCAAAGAAAACAACGAAGCAGCAGCGACGAAGAAGAAGAAATTGAACGAGATTTACGAACTTCAACCTTCAAGCTTCAAATCTAAAATAATTGAACGAGAAATTTCTGTACCTGTTTAATTTCAACGGCAACCAATGTTCACTACCCGAGGAACTACTCAAGGAGCGACAAAAATTAAGCAAAAATTCCCATTTATTGAAGGTAAAAATTGGAAATGTGAGGACGTCACTAGCTATGTTGTGCTTGAAATCTGTCTTAATTTGATAATTTTGTTTCCCAGGGATGCTACTTTTAATGGTTCTCTCTTAAACATTCAAATTTTATTAACTTTGAACTCTACTATTTTTCCCCTCTTTAAGTTAATTGCTAGAATTTGGTCTAATTTTGAGTATCATGTTTGAGACAATTGTAAGATTACTTTCAGACAAATCCAATTCATTTGAGATTAAGATTACTTTTGAGGTTTATTAATGTACATGACAATTGTAAGAATTTTTGGAATTTTAGATATTGTAGTGGTGCAATTTAAAGGTGTTAGACATAATTTACAGGTGCCAAATTGAAAACATGGCACAAACTTAAGTATACACAAAGAACAAAAAATAAGGTTAATTATAAGCAATTATCAAGTAAAATATTGTCCTTCTCCAATGCTTTTGCGATATGATTTAGCTTTTATTATGATGTTAATAGAACTAATTTTGATGTCTCTTAATGAGATATCAGTGCATGGATTGGCATAAGAATGTAGAACCTTAGCCGCGTGAGTCTTCTAGAATGATGTATAGAGATCAAAAGATTTTGAGATCCCAAGTATTCATGTTTGCCCACTTGTAGAATAGATTTAGCCAAAAGTCCTCCTACTTGAAAATCAAATTCTGCTTCTTGCAAATGCAGAGAAGAATGGAGTGGGAGAGAAATGCAAAGACAATTTAGGAATTTATCTTATGGTTGCTATTAAATTTATCTTCACATATAATTTAAATTTATCTTCAACAATTAACTAATTGTTGTGGTTGCTGTAAAATTTTGATTTCAAGACTGTGAGTTGTGACGGTGGAATTCTCAAAGTGCCGCATTGTATCATTTCATAATTTTTGCTTAAGTCCTATTTCTGAGGTGAGCAACGGCTTGCCCTTGCTTATATGGAAACTATAGGAAATGTTTGAAACCTTGTCAGTTTATATTATTAAGGCTTTGTTAGCTTAAATGGTTGCATTGTAGTATTGTACCATTGTCGGGTTATATTGAATTATGTCAAATTTAATCGAAGGATCAATTGCACAAGCTCACGTAGCCATATACCACGTTTCCTCCTAAATATGAGTTTGGACCTCAAAATAGAAAAAGGAAATGAAATGAGTTGGCATTAATTCAAAGTCAATTTTGAGATATTGACAAGTACTTCAATAGAAACAATGTGAATGAATTTACAAAAAATGAAGAAGCGATTCAACCTGTCAATGTAAATGAGACAGATGAGAAGGAAGAATATAATGTTCAACGTAAAAATTTAAATCAAGATAACATCTTTTCTTTGAATTTGGAAAATCCTGGGAATTGAAAAAATATTGATAAAAACTGGTGGATTATTTAGTTGAAATAGATCCAAAAAGAGTTGATTACATCTTTCCCAAAGATGGTGCAAATAGACATTTTGATTCTTCACTATATAATCGCTTACTACCAAATGGGCAGATAATATTTAGTATATCTTGTTTGAGCCCAATTTTTGGTGTAAAATATATTTTGAAATAGCGGATTGATGGTGAATGTGTGGTTAAAAATATGAAAAATTTTTGAATTTATGTGTAATATTATTTTATTAAAAAATATGTGGTTGAAAAGAAGAGAAAAAAATATATTTTGAAAACAATGAGAATCAGATAAAGGCTATAATACTTTTTTTTTTTACTAAGTTTTATGTTAATAATTGGTACCATAATACACATATTTTGCATGCATAATATAATTTTGGGGGGCTTAATTTATTAAGTTCGCCTCAAGCCCCCAAAATTACAGAATCGACACTGACTGGAACAACTAAGTTTTGAATGATTCAGATGGGAACTTCTACCCATTCCTTATATAAAGTTCTACGTTGCAAAATATATTTGGATAAGATACGCTTTTAATGATTCCTATATATAGGAAAAGTCAAGAGAAGTATGGTAGAATACTATGAGAGATCACCTATGTAAGTGTGAAATAGAGCCACTTCAACAAGAACTTTGAGGCTTAAATTCTTTTAAAAGTACTTATGAAACCAAGAGTTGTTCAAAGCCAAAATGAACTTGTGGGATTTTCACTTGTTCTTTTTCAAGAACAAATCATTTCTCAATGGGAATGTCCAGCTATTTTTCGACAAACTTTTTCACATCCTTTCTCATGGTTATAGTGGTGTTTCTCAAAGACAGCGCCAATCGCTGGCCTCGTTTTTTGTACCGTTGACATGGACAAAAGATATCGAGCTCACTCGTGACCACGCAATCTAATTCCAACACGTGTGGACAAATTACTAATTGAAGAATTTAGGATTTAAATGTGAGAAAAGCTTTATAAAACAAGACAAATATGTTCGGGCTCCGACAAGATATATGAGCGGATTTGCATGATAAGAAACGATTATCAAAAGTCAAACTAAAAACCAAGATCAAATATCTAACTTTGGCAACAAAAGATTTGACTCAAGAGGAGAGAATATTTAGCTTACAGTAAATGTATTTACATTACCCCCAAATGACACAAATGAGGGAATATTTATAGTGTTACATGTGAAATAGTGTTCATTGGATTAGGGGAAACGTGACCTCACCTCCTTAATCGAAGAATCGTATCCTAAGTATCAATTTTGATCCAAATAGCTTATGACAAATTAAATGCTCCCCAAAAGGGGCAATCACCCTACAACCTATGTTGACAAGACTTCAACATATTACTCATTATAGGACTCAAATTAATTATTCTAACAAGATTTCATGAATTCAAAAGCTTCATATGTAGATTGTCACTTGTTGTGGTAGAGTTTCGAATTTGACTTCGTAGAGCCTCACCACTTCGACAAAGGGGCTTCGGCAGGTACATTTCATGAAACGGTTTCGGTGAAAGTGGACTTTAGTGCTCCAAATTTAGTGAACTTTGGTAGGTCCTATACATTCCGCGTGAGAGGCCACGTGGCTTCAGCAAAGGGATTTTGGTGGGTCGACCGCGTGGGATGCCAGATGGCGAAGCATAACAGGCTCGACTATATAATTTGTTATATAAGAGTCGGTTGGTAAACTTGACAACGCTCCCATGAAAAGGGTGACTAGTAGTAATCAAATGGTCAAGCTAGAATCCGTTAAAAGCATAGTAAAAATAGAGAGTATTAAGGTCTTTGTAGCATTGACATTTCTTTGGTAATTTGTTAATGCATACCCAGAGTGAAGCTGCTATGAAGTTCATATAGATGTAAGAAAAAAATTACCCTTAAAATATGGATAAAACGTGTTTTTTTATTTTTTCATGTGGTACTGATTAGGCTTATGATAAGGATTCAGATAACTTCACGCGTATTGTGGGTCGGTTTGAGGATCAAAAAGTCTTCGGCAAGAACCAAGAAAATTCATTAAAGTTCAACCTAATTTTCATGTTTCGTCAAACAGTGTACCTAATCAAGACATTGAATCTAAAATATTAAGGAATTATGACCACATTTTTAACACATAGGGGAATTTTTAAAAAACAATCTTTTTTAATGGAAAAGTGATGTTAATATATTCTAAAATTTTGAGTTAGTGTTATCATCATAATCATCGTATTAAACCATCTACTCGACTAAATCACTAAGTCGATCGATCATCATCATTGTCATTACTAATATTTTTTCTATATGTTTGCGTAGTAAGAATTACAACAACAAATTCAAGTTTGACATGTCTTGATTATTTTGAATGCAATCCGATCTGATAGAGCCACCAAACAATATGATACGTAACTCAACTTGGTTTTAGTCAGTTTAGTTGGTTTGATTAAAAATTTAATAATGATTGTAATCTCTAAGTCTTTTGATAATGGTTTCAAAAATATTTTAGAATAATGCTCTTTGGACAGGTTCAAAGACAGGGATGGATGGAGAGACAGAGTGATGTTACAGATAATAATGGGATGCTGTGTTTTTTCTTTTTTTCAAACTGTTTAATTATGCGTCGACACGTGTCTCTTTATGCTTGTTTGTTTAACATGATCGAAGATTTTATATTAGGTGAACAATTTAAAAAGAATTTATCCTATGAAGACCAGCAGTACGTAGCGGATGAAAGTTGAGGTGTCACCTGACAAAAATTTCTCAATAAAACTTTGTGCACGTGCTTATTTTAAAATCTGCATTAGCAAATTCAATATTAAAATTCCTAATAAATTTTTTTTTTTTTACCAATCCAACTAATCCCAAGATAGCATGAAATGAGACTTTCGACTTTTACATAAACTGCTTAAGAAATGTCCAAACTTAATTCCATGGAACGTTGATGCTTCATAAAATCTTCTTGTCTGTGCAGATAATTCACATTCATAGATATATCTATTTTCTAGCATCTCTTCTCAAAAAATTGTTACAATTTATATAATCACGTCTATTATTTAAATTTGTTAAGATTTTCATTATCATCTTCAAATTTAGTGCATTGAACTCATTCTTCTTATTTTCTTTCATAAAATGAATTCACGACATTATTTTATACTGAGCTTGATTATGTTGGAATTAATTTATATTAATTGATTTAATTGGATGAGAAATCATTAAATGTGTTATTTAATGATATGAGCAATTGCAATTAATTTGGGTGAATTGGAAAAGTCTACAATATAGAACCATAAGTTGATAAGCCAATTTTAAGTGTCTTATATATGGTAAAGAATCTCACATCGAAAGTTTACAAGAAAATAAACTTGTTTATATAATGGGATGTGTGAATAAGTTATACTTTAATAAGTGACATACACCTTAACTATACACCTTAACTAACTTTGGCTAGGCAAACTAGCCACCACTAGAGTGGTGCTTCGCACCACTCGCACCGCCCCGTGTCCCGGCCCTGGCACCGGTATTGGTCCCGAACCCGGCCCGCGCACGTCGCAAAGTTCGCATTTGGCGCTTTAGAGGCGCACTTTGTACTTAAAGTTTTCAGAAATAGACTCATGGTTCGATGACATGGCAACAGGAGGTTTGATGATTTGACATCCTAGGTGGCACACACGTAACANCGGCCCTGGCACCGGTATTGGTCCCGAACCCGGCCCGCGCACGTCGCAAAGTTCGCATTTGGCGCTTTAGAGGCGCACTTTGTACTTAAAGTTTTCAGAAATAGACTCATGGTTCGATGACATGGCAACAGGAGGTTTGATGATTTGACATCCTAGGTGGCACACACGTAACATGTGACGTCACTTCATCCTACATGGCGTTAGTCCAGTTGGATGTACGCGTGGCATCTGCATGACAGGTGACTATTCAGAAATTGGTGAATAAGTATGATGAATGTATACTATATTTCATGGTTTAATCTGGGCCGTCAGATCGTGAAATGGTGCGATCCATGGCTTAGACGGATCAGATCAAGTGGTGCTCCATTTCATGAAAAGTCACATTCACATTCAATGAGACACTTCAATCTCTATAAATAGAGACCCCCAAATTCGTTTTTTACACACCAAATCAATTAAAATTCAATTGATTTCTAAATTCTCTCTCTCTCTCTCTCTCTCTCCAAATTCTTCATATATATTCGTGGTTATTCCGTTCGAGAACGATCATATTTTTGTTCGACCGTCAAGGTTTGTATTCTGCAGTATTGACTTTGGAAGAAACGTTGTATCTTGGGACAAACGTCCATAATCCTGTTTGCACTTTTTTGGGGGCGAAATCTATATTAAGGAAATGTGCTTTGACATACCTCGCTTCATCTACTGTATTTAATTTTCTTATTCATTTTTTTTGAATTCTTTCAATTGGGTTAGTCGTATTTTCGACAACAGATTATAAGAACACAACAATAATTGATGACGATTATTAAATATAATTAAATAAGTGCTAACTTAGTTAGAATATACTTTGGTAATTAAGTGTGGGACAAACCTAGTTAGAATGAAATTCAACTATAGGTTTTATTTCTTCTTTTAAGATTAATTAGCCTAGAGAATATTTAACATGACTAAAGAAAGAAATTACTCACTCTGTCCCATTTATATAGGGTTGTTTTATTTTTCATACGAATTAAGAAATCTTATTTAATGTTGTGGATAACATTTTTTTGTCAAAAACATTCCTAGTTTACTTTCATTTAATTATCAATAACTAGTAGTAAATTAATATTGAAGTGGTAAAGAAATAAGTGTACATTAGAAAACGAACAAAACAAATCATTTTTAATAAAGAAACAAGACTATATAATTGGGACAAAAAAATTAAGAAAGTGAGCATATATAAATGGGACGAAGGGAGTATAATTTATATTTCACCATGTGAAATTATAAGTGTGAAATTTCCATGACCGCAAGGAGCTTATATATAGTTATACTTTTAATAAATTTCACGAGAAGAATATTGGACAAAGTTTTGATTTACATAAAAAAAGAAAAAGAAATTTAAATCAAGAAATTTGATGAAGTCAAGAGTTGAGTAATTTTCTTTAAGACGAAATTACAGCGTGCTTTTACGTGTAAACAATACCGCAAATGCACGGTTGTCAAGTTTTATAGTATAATA